>CM076572.1:289373317-289571603 GCA_034641835.2 Pinus albicaulis | reverse complement strand
GTTGACCTTCCCCCCTCGAGCTTGTCAGGTCATGGCCGCTACTGCCTCTGTAGGTCGAGCGTTGTGCTACAACACTAAGCAGTATCGCATGCTGGCTAGGGGTTTCATAGTATAGTCCGTTTCCGTTTACATTCCTCAACATGGTTCAACTCATCTCGAGGATTATGTTTTAACAGAGTTTTATATTTACTCCATAAACCCTTTTATATTTACCAAATAAAAGAAATTTTATTTAGGTGAAGCTATGGGCCAAATACCGTGAAAGAGCCAAATACCATGAAACAAATTATTATTAATACCATGGGCTAAATTCCATGGGCCAAATACCATGGTAAATAAAATGGATATGGTAAATAAATATAAATATAAATAAATGAGAGATATGGTAAAAAATAAAACCTCTTTTTTATATTTTCAAGTAAACATGTAAATCACTTCTCTACCTAAATATATAAATTTAACAAAAAATAAATTGTTGAATTGTATTTGTGAGAAAACATCTATGTGACAGCGTGAAGAGTGAAATAATATTTGTGAGCAAGGATTTTAGAAGGTGTGAATGTGTAATGAATCACTTTTACCACCAAGTTAGAATGATTTAATTTCTGCCTTGCCTGAAACCTTGCCCCACTCTGAAACAAACTCATTTAAAGAATCTATTTCTATATGTGTAAAAAACCAGCATAGATCCATCTTAACTCCGAATCTATCAAGCATCGAGAGGGGGATCAAATATTTTCTCAAATTTTACATTTAAAAAAGAGGTTCTAGATATTCGATCCCTCTAGTCACTTATAGTTAAGATGGATCTAGGCTAGTATACTTAAATCACCTCACTTAGAGTCAGTCCATTCTTATCGGACTCAATGAGCTCTCTCAGAGCCACCCCAACCTAATCTTCCCCAAATAATCACGTAGATTTGCCCTGTCCTCATCCACTTCAAATAACACGCTTAGATCTAGCATATCCTCATTGACCTCACGTGTGAGTGAAAATTATTTTATGGTGAGTTCCCTAATAAACTTGAAGTCATCTAATTCACTTGCAATGATGGGAAAATCCTTCATTTCCTACTCTTTTGTGACTACCAATGATTCTTGTTCAAATTCCTTTAGTACAATATCCACAATTTTTTGCAAAATGTCCCAAGGCTCACTCAAAAGAGAAAAAAAATTCATTTAAGTTAGGAAAAAAATAGAACTTAAATTTATACATCAAGCACATTAATGAGAAATGACCAAAGCATTTAGTTGTTATTCCTTTATTTTTCAGAACTTGTCATTAAGCATATGCGACATTTAAGAGGGATTTCTTCCATTTTTATGTCTTTTCCACATTGCCTCTTTGTTTGTGCTTTTGAAAGGCCTTATGATAACATTCTTTGTTAATGTAACAAAGGGCCATAGATTCAATATCATAGAACACTAGTGTAACCTTCCTTTTGAAACCTAAAATGGAAACCAATTCATCTAAGCACCATTTAGATTCAGCATAATTCTTCAAAAAAACGGCGACATGAATGTAGGAACTTTTAAAAACTTCCTCGGTTGTAGAAGACTTCAACTCCACAATGAATCTCCTTTTGAACAAGGAAGACTTGTAGTCTACAACCATTAATTTTGAAAAGGTTATAGATGATGCTGGCAAGGACCTTCTTGACACCAATCACGTTATGATCTATGAAGATGTCATATTATAACTCTCATTTTATCTTGATTATAAGTATCCCTTCAAATAGAAATGGATATGGCATCATATAGAAGTGGGGGGATTTTTCAACTATGAGAGATATTGATGAAGCAATGCGAAAAGATTGACAAAAATGAGCAAAGGAACAAGATAGTATTTAAAGAAGTATACCAAAACAAATTGGACATGGATTGATGTATTGAATTATTTTTAATGTAACATTCATATACAATTCCTTGACAAGGGATTGAACTAACATAATAACATTTATAATAATAAAAAATGTGAGCATTCCAAATACTATAGGGAAGTGGAACCACTTACAACAAATTTTGATTGGTCATGCTACTGAATATTCATTCAAGGAGGACAAGGTCATTCTAAGAAAATTTCCATAATATTTTTGTCTTATGATTTCGTTAATAGTATTGTAATTAATAATATGCTTAGAAGTGAAGGCATTGTTTATGTTCTTTGGTAACTTAACCAACCTACAACACGTTGAGTTGTTTGAGTACGAAGCTTTTAAGAGGATTAAATATTCCTTTGTTAAGTTAAACAACTTCCAACATATTCAAATGATTACATGTCAATCTTTCAAGAGCCCTCCAAATCCCTTCAGTAATTTAACCGAACTCCAGGAGATTCAACTATATAGTTTCAAAACTTTGAAGGGCCTTCCATAATATTTTATAATTTAACCAACCTGAGATCAAGTTATCCTAGTCCTTCACTTTGGAAATGTTTCCAAATTTCTTTGTAAACTAATTAAACTCCAACATATTGATTTAGATTCTTGCACTAATTTAACCATGTCAAGCGAAATACTAGGAAATATAAGCACACCTCACTACTTAAATCACTCCAACTATAGGAAAATTGAAGTGTTCCCTCCTTAGGTCATGCATCTGAGTTTTCTTAAAATGTTATATATGAGAGGCATAAATTTAAAACAACTTCCAGGTGAAATTGAAGAGTTAAGTAATTTGGAAGTTTTGTATGTAGGACCAGTTGAAGAATGTAACTAGTGTTAGTCTTCATAATTAAATAATGATGTAATGTATTTCTTTAAAGACAAGGAATTTGTATAGTAAAATAAATATTGACTTATTAAAGCATGGGTTCCATGCATGGGTCATTGGTCAATAGGTCAAAGCACCCATTGAGTGGTCTAGGATTTGTTTTGAGTCAAAGTCAAAGTCATTATGTAAGAGACCCTTCTTGTCAAAAAGGAGTTGAAAAGGATCTCGAAATTGTATTTCATTCTATCACATGTAAGAGGAATAACGTACCACAGAAATATGATGCACAACTTGGTTTGATAGCATAAGGTCACTTAGAAGGTCATGATTATGTTAACAAAATTCAAGAAAAATAAATGGAATCTAGTTCCTTAGGACCAAGCTCGTAGAAGGAAGGTCTAAGATAAATAAAGGTATGTTTCTAGGCCTATCTTTGTAAAAGAAGTCTAGAGGCATCATTCTTAAGGACCAAAGGGAAGATAAATAGTGTAGTTAAATCCAAGACTCTTGTAAGAAAAATCAAACTTCTATGCAAGAAATTGAGGATCTGAAATCTCCTCAAAATTTGAGATTGTATAAGATTATGCATTACATAAGCGATTGAATGATATATCTTGGGAAAAATAGTATCTCTTCTAGCCAAGAAAATAGCTCACTTATTAAAGAGACCAAGGCCAAAATATACAGAGCCTTTTGTAGACATATTTGAAATATTTGTTAGGAAACTTTTGTCGACAGAAAAGAATAGAAACTTCTATAAAGGAGAATGAAATCCTAGAAACTTTTACATAGGTAAGTTGAGCCCTATAGTGACATAAATACCAACCATGAAGGATTAGATGAATCTTTATTTTTTGTAAGACATATTGGTGGTCTACTTAGATAATTTGGTGAAGCAATAATCAAAGGATCACTGTCATAATTAAACATCAATATTTGACAAGATTAGTAAAATCATCTCATGGTATCACATCAATTGCAACACACTGAAGAAGATAGAAAATTTTGTCTTTTGGAAGAGTTCTAGAACCCTTTACAAAGTAAAATTCTACGATTAAAGAAGACCCAGTCTAAGGGCCAACTCTAAGCTGCAAGTGTCCTATTAAAAGAAGTGAAAGCAGAAGAAATTGTAATCCTACTATGAACAATGATAGAAGAAGCTTATACATTTTTGTGTATAGTAGTTAGTAGAAAACTCGTACTAAGGACCTCTAACAACTTTTGAAAACATCTGCAACTATAAAGAAGATGGAATCTAACGTTTTTAACCAGATGATAGCCTTCATTTAAATTAGGTAGGTATTATTACTACTCTTCATTTTTTAGGCATCTAACAATGTGTATGCAGATTTCAAGAAAAGGGGAAACAAGCTCAATATCAATATTTCAAGCATGAAAGACAAAGGTATGTAAATTTTTAAAGGTAGGTATATCTTGTTAATTTATTAAATAATATGATGTCTTAAAGGATAATTAATTGTATGATTAACTAGGAATTGTAGGTAGAAAATTATCCTTGTTTTCTTGCTACCTCTTATGATATCTACAGTTTGAAAATTCTTTGAAAAGAATGAAATTAAATCATGTCTACTTCTTTATTGAAACCCCTATGAATTAATCTTCTAAAGTTTAATGGAAAACATAATCGTCTATTTAATGATACTTGTCAATATTTGTTGAAAGTATATTATAAAAGGATTAAGGCAAGATTGAAAGGGATCCTTTCAATAAGGTAACCCTGCAAGGTTTATAAAGGAAGAATATCAAGGTATGATCATTTTTTAAATTTTCCTTGTATTTCAAACTTTCTAATGTTTAGGGTTTTGAATCATAAAGATTATTGTTAGGGTGATTAATAAATATATTAAATCTACCCTTTTCATGATATCCCTTACCATTTGTTAATTTTGGTGAAACCCTAACCTTTAGGGTTCACTGTAAAACATTAGACTTTCGATGCTTAGGTTATATGTTAATGGTGAAACCCGAGCCCACTAAGGGTTTTTTGATAAATTTTAGAACATATAATGAAATAATATTATGTTAATGTTTAGGGTTTTGGTAATGTTATAGTAAAATCCTATCCTTCTAGGGTTTATTAATGAACATCTAGAAAATATGATTAAATCCTTCTCTCTTGATGATTAGATTTTTTTGTAGAACCCTAACCTTTTTAGGGTCTGCTATTTATATTAATTTATATGATAAAACCCTATATATTTAGGGTTTGTTGAGATAAGATTTATAATAAAACCCTTGTAATACTTAATGTAAGAGTCTAGGAATGAATCCCTAGGTTTCTGTGCTTTTGTATGCTTTAAACCCTAACTTAGTCAAGATGTTGAATATCTAAACATTGAAATTTTGATGTATTGTATCTAGGGTTTATGAAAAAACCCTTGTAGAGATTATTATAAGTTTCTAGGACTTGATGATGAAACCCGAGAGGTAATTTTTTTTTCTATAATTGGATTTCTAACTTGATTTACTTAGTCATATCTAATATTTTAAGTCTCAATGATGGAATCTAGCAATTGTGACAAAACCGTAGAAAAAATTGTTAAAGTATAGGGTATGAAAGATGCAACCCTTAGATGTCTAAAGTTTTATTTCTTGTTTTTATAAATTCTCCCATTATGATGATATTCTAACCCTATATTGATAAAACTAATCTCATGCACCCATACATATATGTTTGTACTTGACGGTAATTGTTAAAGCTTTTATAGATACATAGTCTTAAAAAATGTACAAGGTGCTTACCTCATTCTTGATGATGTATTTGTAATGATGAGCATGACAGAAAGAGGGAGATGTAATCATCCCAATAACATTTAATTTAAGATGGCCTTGATATTAGATGAAGAAAATTAAGCTTTGGAATTTCTCCAATAAAAAATAAAGAGCAGATGTGGCTAATAAAATGAAGTCTTTAATAAGAATAAGCTTGGATAAAAGAGAAATATTATATATCTGTAGTTGAGAGGGAGGGATTATTGCGATAACTATTATAAAATACCTTCAAGAAAAGAATGAAATTAAAAAATTTCTACTGATAGATGTTTGTGATTGATAAAGTTGTGAAGGAGACATTGGATGCTTTAGAAGATGTGTTGAGGTTGAGTTTGTTGTTGCTAAAGAAATTAAAGAAGAATTCTTCCAACAAGATGTGTTTGTATAATATGATGATGATCTAAGCATCGTTAGAATGATTGGGGTCCCCAAACGTTTGTACTATACATATATATATATATATAAGAAGGTTAAACATTTTGAAGTGTGCTTGGACTGGTGGATATATTTGATTTAGTAAATAAGGAGAGATGAAGCATCTTTGGGTGACAAGATGCTTGGGAGGACATCTAGAAGACCTATGAGATGATGTGTAGATATCACATTGCGAAGGGTATTGTTGGTCTTATGGAGCTCCAACCTTGGATACAATACCTAGATCTCTGGGTTGGTGTCAGAAATGAAGCCTAATTGTACCTATAGTGGTTGAAGCTTTGAACACACCTTCGTCCCACCCAGTTAGATACCTCGGTCAAGTAATCTAATATGTAGCATTGTATGTGCTATGACTCCTCCTAGAACATTTCATTTTGAGTTCATCCATGTACTTTCGTATATATGTAATCATTAATAGCTCGCTAATTAAGAGGGAGTGTTGAAGAATTTAAGTAATGTGAGTCTTCATAACTAAATACTAATGTAATGTATTTGTCAAAAGAAAAGGAATTTTTATAGTAAAATAAAAATTGACTTATAAAAGCATGGGTTTCATGCTTCGGTAATTTGTTAGTACGTCAAAGAACCCATTTATTCCTCTAGGATTTTGTTGATTCAAATTTAAAAGTCATTATGTAAGAGACCCTTATTTGGCTCATTGTGTCAAATAGAGAAAAAAAATTTATGTAAAAATTATGTCTTTTCCTCCTCTATCGATTCATATTTTCCCGTATTAAGTTGACCTCTCCTACTAGTCATGTCATCCTCAATAGAGTAGACAAAAAAAAATATTTATACCAAGTGAAATAGACCTTGTTTGAGGAAAAAAAAAGCAATTTCGATATGCAATATTTTAGTAAGAAAGAAAGATGTGAAGTAGCCTAAAATGAGTTAAAAATAATGATGAAATTTTCTTTCATTCTGACACATGTAAGAGGAACAACGCACCACAAAAGTATCATCCATTGCAAAGGTAAACATACAGAAAATAGACAAGAGACCAAACATTGCATAAGTACAGAAGGAGGAGGTTGTTGAGAGTGCTGGACCTGCCAAAATTTTAGGCATCTAACCGATATGCAGTCCAAATCAGATCCGACACCATTTGGTATAGGATACCCATTTGGAATATGACACAATTTTCATCTACATCTAGATATGCATTGTATTTAGCTGTCAAAAAGAGAGAGAATCCCATATGTGCCTTCAAAAATCAAGCAAGTGTGCTTGGTGAATGTTCAGTTGCAGGTGCATCAAGGTTCTTCTACTATAGAGGGTAGAAAATGTGAGCCTCTAAGAGGGAGGTAATATTAACACCGCTAATAAAGACACACATGAGAATGAATGTTTCATCTATCATCTAGTGGAATATTTCACAAATATGTGATGATCGTTTCAACAATTACAACATGTTCTCAATAGAATGAGCAGTAAAATAGCTAAAATATGTCAAATACCTTTGTACTAGTGAAGAAAACATGAATAATAAACATTCACATAATATTCTTACAAACATTCATAATCTGTGTATGAAAATGTGTTGGCCATCATGCTTCAAAATATCAAGTAAATTTCCTAAGATGCATGAATACAACCAACACCACTTCGTCCAATAGTGGAGTGTTGGAGCCACTACTTGCTCCCTAACAGTACTAACTTATCTCTCTTATGCCTTATGGAAGAAGCCATTGTTAAATTCCTTTACATGGGAAATGAGTATCTATTTATAACTTGAGGATCGGCCATTCATATCCTCATGACTCTTGACTTTCTAAATTCTAGTGACCTTTGGACTTCTACAAAATTTGAAGTTCCAAATGACTTTTGGAATTATATATGAATTTTGGTATTACATGTCCTTTGGACTTCCATGGCTCCTGATTTTGACATATGACTATTGGACTTCTACTTGTTGGTACTTTACAATGATTACAATATTACATCTTGACTTCCACATCATCATATGATGAAATTTGACACCTCACTATCTTGGATTAATAGGACTGAAAGTGAATGATGACATGGATCTGCTTTAGGGGTGAGATATTTGTCACTATATATTTTCTTTTTTCATCTTCTGATCATAGTGATGCCACCCTCCCGAGGGTATTCAAACCTAAAGTCTTTAGGGTGCTTCGATCATCAAATTTCAAGTGTGTTCTTGGTCCTTTTCATGCTTCCTTTGTTTATCCTACTCGTTTGATAGTCTTTGTGTGTGTCTTCCATGAGGTCCCTGGAATACCCATTTATGCAATCAGTCATGATTAACAACTATCAGTTTGAACATTTCCTACTCTACTATGTTTTAGGAATATTTTCCTATTTATGCCATTTCAGTGCGCTTAAAATGGTCACAACAACTGCAGGGCATAAGAGTGCATTTTGGAAGGCTTAAGGACTGGGGAGGAGGAACTTCAAGGCTTAGGCATGCACTCACGGGCCCAAAGGAAGCAAGTAGTTAAGGCATGTTTCATGTCACAAGTCCGAAGGGCAAAGGGGAAGGCTTCGAGCTTCCCAAGTTCATTATGCGCTTAAGGGAGAGAGGGAGGGCACAAATTGCACTCCCCAAGAATTAAGGTTGAGGCTTCGTACCTTCAGGGTGTGCTCATGTGCTCGAGAGGCCTCAGGGAGGACATATTGCATACTCTTGAAGGCTAAAGGATGGGGATTCGTACCTTCAAGGTGTGCTAGTGCACTCAAGTAATTCAGGAAGGTGCATGGCACATAAGGGAAGGTTGAAGGATTGAGCCTCAAGTCTTTAGGATGCGCCAGTGTGCTCAAGGAGGGCACACTTCTTTGAGTTGAAGAATTTCTCTCAAGGAAGACTTAGTTATTTTGGAGACAACAGTTCAAAACAAGGAAGGGGATTCATCATTTTGAAGTGTACCCAGCTGATCTCTAGGAGAACGTAGGTTTCACTTCTCAACAACAAAGGGTCTCCCACCACGGCTTTGAAATGCGCTCGTGCACTCTTCGCCTTAATGGGCTCTCTTTGCAATTAAAATTTGTCTTAAGTTTGGAAGATTGGTCGAGGGGTGCATAAGATGAATTATAGACACAATATTGACCAAAAATCAATAGAAATCAAAATTCCACTTTTCATATGTTCCCCAAGTATAAAGAGTGAAGTGTGTGTGACTACGACCTGAAAGTGTCATTTTACAACAAAAAATTTGTTATGACCATGAGACGAATATAAGGATGTTCTAATCAACACGATTACACTTGAGAACATTCAATAAAACTTGAAACATATCAAATAACATAAAGCGATAGTTTATGACGAAGGTGACATTTGATACAATGATAATGTAGGATCCAAAATGTGAATGTGGTGAAATTTTTGAGGGCATTGCAGTAGTGACAACAGAATTATATTGGATCAATTGAAGTATTGGTTCTTGAAAAGAATATTCTCAAAGGTCGACTTGACGTGCAGAGGAAATATTGTTTCATGGTCAAAAAGGTCTTGGTCAGTCCCATTTTGATTTGGTTCGACTAGTATAGAGTTTGACTAGGTTTTCCCCTTCTTAGGAGTTTTTCCTTGGTTGAGTTCCTATATTAGGTGTCTTGGTGATATTATTATTTGGAATTTGTGTTGATGATAAAAATAACATAATAACAATAATGGAGAACAAACTTAATAATCACAAGAAAATGTCAAGGTATAAGACAAATCAAACCAAAGAACCTAGTCTATAGGATGCCCTAGATTTCTCAACAGGCCCTTTGCTAGATACAGTACCATATGTAACTTAGAAAAATTAAAGAAATTGCACCTCTATGTATGTAAGTAGTTGAAATGTTTGTTGGCTTTGTTAGGTGATTTAAAGAACTTGAAGGAAATTCATCATCTTAAATGTAAGGAAGTGAAATGTTTCCTACCCTCTCTTGGATTGTTGGCACAATTGACTAGGTTGATGGTAATTGATTGTCTAGTGATACACATAATTCCATTTGAGGAGGCGAAAGTAGAAAGAGAAGAATTGAGTAATTTGGAAGAGATGCTTTGGGTAGGTGAATCCTTTTAATACATGGGACTTCTTTGAAACACTCACAACTTTTTCTTTCACCTTTTAAAAGCGATGAAAGGGATGGAATTAGAAAAGGACATTCCCATAACCATCTATTCTCTATTGGTAATTTTAATGAATCTCTTTAACATATGAACCTTGAGGTTATGAGTTTAAGACTTCTTAGAATGAATATGCCTCAGTTATTCAAACATATTGTAACTTCGAATACCAACTTCTCTCTTTTTGGGTTGTCCCAAACTCTTCAAAGTTTCTTAAATGACATTGATGGAGCTCTTGGCCACCTTCTCTTCAAAAATTTCAACTATTTCAAGCGCATGGGAGGGCCAAATTATTGTGACCAATACTATTTTAAAAAAGAGTACTAAAATAACTCTTCAATATTCACATCTAATATTATGCATCTAACAAATCGAAGAGAAATTTGTATTGCAATGAACAATATACTCATTTCTTAGGTGTGTTTTGGTTACAACAATAATGTTGTAGGCTTAACTCTGAAACCTTCATAGTTGAAGAAGTGAATACTATGTTAAAACAATGCAATAGGTGTTATACTAAACAATGTGAATCATTTAAACATTGCAAAGGGCGTATATATCAAATTATGAAAGGAAATTATAAACATTGCAAAGGAAATTTATATATCAATTGCATGGAAAAGTTATAGTGCTGCAATAAAGCTCTCAAATGTTACAAATATTATATATGAAACAATACAAAATAATATATACCATATGTTTGAACTATATATGAGTAGAAAAATAATGTCATTTCTAAGGTTACACCATAACACTTAAAGGACCATCATATAGTGAACCCATAGAGGTGGTTTACACTTTTTGGAAAGCACACAGTGGAAGGAAAATAAAAAAATCTTGATCAAGTGTCTTTTAAGCTAATCTCAATTTTTATAACTCATAATCTATATAACTCTTAATCTCATACTGTTAGCCACCCATAATAATTTTTCAAAGCAAAAGGGTGGCTAAATCTGTGATCTAGCCTTCAAGAGAAAATTTCCTACGAAAATCTATCATTCTTGAAGCCTGGTTATGTTTTCTGTCCTAAGAACCATCTTCACTGTTGTTTCCATCAAAACCCTGTTGTTTATTAAAGAAAGCTACTTTTCAAAGGCCTCCATATTCCTCATTTTCCCTTATGTTTTCCCTTCATTTTCCTCCATTCCCTTCAAAATCCCTTTAAGCCTTGTAAATCTCTGTTATAAGGTTTGAAAACCCTTTTCTAACCTTATCAGAACCCTTCAAAAACCTTCATTTTGGCCAAAAAACCCATTTTTTAACATTAAGGCCTTAAACCCCTTTTGGCCTTAGCCCTAGCCCCTTTTCTGCATATGACCCATGCTGTGACCGAGCGCTAGGCCCATCGCATCGCTCCATCGCATCGCGCGATCCCACTGGCGTTCGACCCTACACTCCTACTTTCCGCCGATGTGATGTCCCACTTAAATCTCCACCGTTGATGCCACAAGAACCAACAGCCAAGATCCCATCGCATCGCAGACTCCGCTCACCCCATCCATCATTTTCTGCTGATGTGATTCCCTAATTATATCCCCACCGTTGATCTCATCCTTGATCCAACGATCCGTGTTTTGATCACACTATTAACCTCTTTTCCCCTACGTGGCAATATGCCAATGCGATAAGCTCCCTTTTTCTCCGCCCCTGGTTATGCACCCACCAGATAACCATGTCCCAGCACCTATTCTTAAGCCCCCTTGTCGCATCAGAAAAACACATTTTACCCGTTTTCATGGTTATTTTCCTCCCGCCGATGCGATCCCGCTATCAATTCTCCACCGTTGATCTGATCTGTTACGCCTAGATCTAACGGCCCATATTGCTCCCTCGTTCCAAAATCCACCCTTCCTCCTTTTCTTCATCGTTAAATATCCCCCGTCGATATAATTTTCAGATCAACGGCTCTCGCTCCTTCGCAAATTCTAAATTCATTATCCCTAACCCCTTCCCCCCTCTGATCTTCGATCCACCGATTGAATATTGACTGTTCGTCTCATAGATCCAACGGCCCATAGGCTCTCCCACCTCCATTTATCCATAAAACTGTAAAGTCCATTTTTAGTGCGAAAGGGCGTCTTTTCCCGGGTAAACAATCAAAATGTATTGATTCCCCTAACCCATTACCACCTACCGCCTAAAACCTTATGATGCAGTGGACCCTGATCTTCGCCCTAATCTCGGTTTTGGGCCCTCATTTTCATGGTTCTTACCATGGAACCTCCTTCGCTTGCATTCACCTCCTATGCACTGCTCCTCCACCTCTGTCGAGCCTTTGTTAGCAGTTTAGCCCAAAAACGCAGGATTTTATAATCTGTATTGTTTGTGCAGGCTTCATGGCGGTTTCATGACGTAAATCCGTCCCACAGTCACTAAAGGTGACAAAGGTCGGGGGTGACGATCCTCAGAGCTCCATCAAAAGTTAAAAAAGGACAAAAAGGGTCGAGTTTCATGTTCTTTATGGTGTTTCATGAGCATTGGTTAAACAAAGAAGGCCCTCCAGCACACAAAGAAAGCACCTATCAACAAACAAATGAGGTTAATGAAGATCGATAAAGAGTATCAGAAATTAAACATAAGGGATTAAAGTGCAAAGTTGAAGATCAAAAGACTTAATCCCACAGTTTAAAAGGAATAAAGCACAAATTATATACAATCCTCATCCTGCCACACTAAGCTACGTAATTGTGGGAATAATTTAAATGCCAAATACTAGCTTTTATTTCTGAAGACCAAAAATGGCACCTACCAAATTTAGTCTACCTCAAGTGTTGCACAAGCATTACACAATCATAGATACAACAGGCTCAATATAAATTTCCACTACCAAAAAGCCCCCAAAGTCAACAAAAGTGACTTAGGTTGATGGAATTTAATGTAATCATCAATTTATAGAGTTAATAAATGTCATAATTTCTCCATCTGGCCCTTCAAAGGCCGAAAAGCACTAACTCTGCATTAATTGAATAGATAGACCCTTCTTACACTCCACCTCCTCATTCTTCTATAAATACTGCTGTAGAAGACTGTACAGAGGTTGGTCTTTGGATATCTGTTGCATGTAAATATCTTTTGAGGCTGTTGTAGCTCTGTTTTTAATTAAAGACACATAAGCTGAGATGAGAAGTTTGAAGCTGTAAAGGCACATTGGACTTGAAGATTGTAACTAGTTTGAACATCAAATACAAATAGCTGATTTATGGGATCATGGTTTATGTCAATGGTGATGTGTTTCTCACTGTAAATTGTTATTTTCTTTTTGTTTCCATTCTTTCCACTTTTCTCTGATAAAGAAAAACAAATATAGATTAGGATTTACTTCTGAAGTACCCTAAATCTCACTGAAAATATTTATCCTTTATGTTTTCTGCTGATAGTTTATTTAAAGATAATTCAATAGAGTGTGATCAGTTAAGGAATTTTGGTTAGCCCATGTTTTGCTGAGTGTAGATTGAAATATTGTCTTTGAATGTTCTTGATAAGTTTGCTAATTAAAGATTGAGCTAGGAAGTCCATGGTTAGCCCTGTCCTCTAGTCTCTTCTCCAACAGTTGCTTTGAAGAGTTCCCTAAGAGTATGTCAAAAGAAGGATAGGTTCAAAGTCCTTACCTGATCTTAGGCTATTCTTTATTTATCTTAAATGTTGTCTTGAAAAGTTTGCTAATCAAAGTTGAACTAGGGAAATCTATGGTCAGCCCTGTCCTCTAGTTTCTTCTCCAACAGTTGCTTTGAAAAGTTTCCCTTCGAATATGCTGAAAGAAGGCTAAGTTAAAAGTCTTTACCTGATCTTAAGCTATTGTGTGTTTTTAAATTTTTTCTCTTGAAAGTACATCAAAAGAAGGCTAGTTTAGAAGTACTTACCTGATTTTAGATTACTTTGTGTCTTTCCTTAAGTGCATGCCAAAGCAGGATAGTTTCAAAGTACTTACTTGATCTTAGGTTGTTCTTTGTTTCTTCATCTGTTTGATTTCTCTCACTCCATTTCTTATTGTCTCATTCCATAAAATCAACTTAAAGAGATCCTTTGACATAGATGACTTGCCCCATGGACCACTCTTGAACCTTGATGTTTCAATTAAATCCTATTATGACTCCATAGCCCAATGGATTGATGATGTTTCATACCTATCTTATTAGCTGAACCATTATTTCGCCTACTTTCACCTTCACCCTTCATAAAGACTTCCTTCATCTTCATTATATCCTTTCCCAACCAAAACAAACAAAAACCCTTGTTCTTCAAAACTAGCCTAAAATCACACTTCAAGCCTTAAAGATCATATCTTTAAACACATATAGAGACATCCCTCTCTGAATCTAAGATGGCTAGGTCCTCAAATTCCAAAGTGGTTTTGATGTAGGCTTTGCAGCGTTTTTAATTGCCGATCTTGAAAACTACGGAGGCCTAACATACTGGCGACCATACTCGGGAAATCTGAGTAAAATCCTTAAAACCAAATACTCAGTTTTTAGTACAGAATGAATAGCTTTCTTCAAGCACTACCAAGCATGTTGGTAATCATGATAGGACTTGTCTGAATCAGTGGAAATATAAGTAACCCTTAGGATTCTCATAAGACCCTTATCAAACCTTGGAGAAATCATCTAAAAAGCCACAAAGTAAACTCTATTTATCTCATCACCATAGCTAAGTGCTGAAACAGATTTAGGACACTCTCATAACCCATAGGACTCCACAAAATCTGAAAACCCATAAACATTTCAGATTGGTATTCAAACTTATTAATGATGGTGGATCATTAAACATTTTACCTTCTAAAAAGCTAAAAATTTCCACCTGGTGACTCCACAATCCTAAATACACCTAAAGACTCCACTGGGAAACCCATTACTATCATAACATCATACAAACTCAGTTAAGAAAACTTTGAGGATTAAATTTTTCTTGCTAAAGATTAGTTAGCCTACTAAAGATTGTCATATTTGGTTAAAAATTTTCTTATTATTGGGTCTAAAAGCATAGCATAGTGGCTTCTACAAGAGTTAATACTAGAGCCTATCCTGACCCAAACCCTCCTGAGATAGTTGATAATCTAGAAAGTATACTTAGAAAATCCCCTAAGTATAAAACTTCAACTGTTGTTAGGCCAGTACATAGAGCTAATTCTGTTCCTGAAAACCTTACAGCTCTACAAAATTCACAAGTTGACGTAAGAAACCCATTCAGAACTAGGTAACTTGATGATATATATCAGATAGACTTTGAGTCTCCACCTTCATCCCAAGATAGAGGTGAACATCCTGGTAGCAGAGAAACTACCCCACCTGATTTACATTTCCTACATAATTTTGGTTTCTCTCATCCTAGATCTGCTCAACAATCTCTTGTTGGTCCGTCTACTTTTGTTATCCATACACCCACTGTTCAAACCACCTCATTCCTTCAACCCCCTCCCATCTTACATCCTCCACCTGTAAACCCCCCATTTTTCCCACAACCTCCTATCATGGCAATATGCAATGCCCCTCTAGTCCTTTCTTTACCTTTAGTCAATCTACCACAATACTATCAGTCCAAGATACCATTATATGATGCCAGTGGTGCTACCACTGCATCACAACATATGGACAAGATGAATGACTATTTTTACAGAAATGAGATTGATGATGAAACTGTCGAACTCAGATTATTTTCTCAAAGTATAGGGGGAGAAGAAATAAAATGGTTCAAAGGGTTAACCCCTCACAGTATTAATGATCTCCAAGCCCTCCATCAGTCATTCCTAAACAAGTGGGAAGTTAGGAAAAATCCTCTCCAAATACTTTCAGATTACAACAACCTCAAAAGAAACACTAAGGAAAGTGTTCAAAATTATTGCACTAGGTTCAATAGTGTTTATAATGCCCTACCCCCAGAATTGAAACCTCCAAAAGGCTCAACTTTAGCCAAATTTCCTGAAGGATTTGACCCTGAAAGGGCCTATCAGCTAAGAGAAAGAGACCCTTTAACTCTAGAAGACATGCAGAAGGGAGCTTTAGCTGTGGAAGTAAATCTGATTGAAAAAAAAGCTAGGATGAGGAATGAAAAGAAAGTATCATTTAGGGAGGAAACTTCACCTTCCACATCTAGTTAAAAAATGGAGAGAATGATGGAGGAAATGATGAAGAAGATAAGCACAACGAGAGAGAACAATTGATATGAATGGAAAATGGCATCAACCCATGGTATTCATCTACCCATGTTATCCATCCACCCATGGAATTTACCCATGGTATTGTAAATGGCATCGACCCATGGTATTCATCCACCCATGATATTTACTCGCCCATGGTATTGTAAGTGACCCATGGTATGTATCCACCCATGGTATTTATCCACACATGGGATTTACCCATGGTATTGTAAGTGGTATCTACCCATGGTATTGGCCCATGGTATCCACCTATGGTATTCTATCTCAAAAAAAGGCTATAAATAACAAGACTCACTTTGTAAAAGGAGAGATTATCCGCCACAATGTAGCTTCTACAAAACAAAATCATTTTCATCGAAGTCCATTTGCTAGGCCGCACACTGTTAGTAACACAGTTGGTCACAAGCATTACAGGGTATCTCTATCCTTGGATCTTCATTTTTCATGGTTTTGGTTCATCCACAAACCCACACTTCATCAAAGTCCATTAGCTAGGCCGCACATTGTCAATATCACAGTTGGTCACAAGTATTACATGGTATCTCTATCATCGGATCTTCGTTCATCTCGGTCATGGGTTAACTACACAAAACCCTTCTCTTCAGTGGGTCTTCATATTCAACAAAGGCTTCTCAGGAGGGAACTTCACGCAATGGGGACCATTGCTTCTTAAGGAGGGAGGAATGATCCGAATGGAAAATGGCATCAACCCATGGTATTCATCTACCCATGTTATCCATCCACCCATGGAATTTACCCATGGTATTGTAAATAGCATCGACCCATGGTATTCATCCACCCATGATATTTATTCGCCCATGGTATTGTAAGTGACCCATGGTATGTATCCACCCATGGTATTCATCCACACATGGGATTTACCCATGGTATTGTAAGTGGTATCTACCCATGGTATTGGCCCATGGTATCCACCTATGGTTATTCTATCTCAAAAAAAGGCTATAAATAACAAGACTCACTTTGTAAAAGGAGAGATTGTCCGCCACAATGTAGCTTCTACAGTTATTCTCTGTTTTAATAAAGAAAGTTTCTTTGTAGTTTTATTTTATTTGTGTTCTCTCTTCTTTCTGGCATTCTAATTTTGCAGATATTGTCAGATCTATTTCAATTTTTTAGATTTTGGGGGCCTCCCCCCCAAGATCCAGATCAAAAATCTAGGGAACACCAATCAACTCCCCAAAACAGAAATCAATCTTAAAATCAAAATTAGAACTTTAGGAGAAATCAACCACATAATAGACAACGAGAGGATGACCAGCAGATCAGAACTCCTTTCCAAGAAAATTATGTTAATGAGGATGAAGAAACCAATGAATAAATAAAGGATGACAACATGAATATGTTGGGAGTAATTAATGAAGATTCTGATCTCATTTATGAAAGAAGACAAGGTCTATATACACCTTATGATGACAGAAGACAACAAACTGACTATTATGATTAATAATCTGAAAATGCCATCATAGGATCACCTAAAAAGTAAGACCTCAGAAGTAAGAAGAATCAAGAAACTCCCAAGAACAAAACCTCTGATAAATCTGCCAAAAACAGCCCTGAAAATACACCCAAAAAGACAATTGAAAATCATAGAACAGTGGCTATAGATTCTGATTTAAACAAAGGGAAAAATTCTCAAACAAATGAAAAATAGAGTATTAACCCTAGTAGCACTAACACCTTAGCTAATGCTCCTGAAAAACCATTCCAACTATTGTAAATAATAAAAATCAGCAAGCTGATTTTGCTGATGAAATAATGACTAAGAGGGCTGAATTAAACATGTTGAAAAACCAGATCCCTTTCAGCCTAGAAAATGAAATATCCAAAATCAAAATATTTGTCCCTCTTACTGAATTAGTCACTCAGAATGTATATAAAGGTCAAATTTTGAAGGCTCTGAACATAGAAGATGTTCATGATACAGTCAACTTAAATGATGACACCCTAGAACTAATTTTTGGACCAAAAATTGAAGGGAAATTTCAAGAAGGAACCATGCCTCCATTCTACAACAGCTTAAACATTCATGACAATATCTTGCATAATGCCATGCTTGATTAAGGAGCATCACACAACCTCATGCCCAAGTTAATAATGGAAAAATTAGGCTTAGAAGTAACTAGACGCTACAAAGATTTATATTCCGTTGATTCAAGTAGGGTTAGGTGCCTTGGCCTGATAAAGGATCTGTGTGTAAACATAGCCCAAATACCAACCAAGAGTTTAGTGATGGACATCGTAGTGGCTGATATACCCCCCAAATATGGCATGCTCCTTTCAAGATCATGGGGTGCTAATTTACAAGGCACAATGCAAATGGATATGACTTATGCCACCATCCGAGTCTTCAGTCAACCTAGAAAACTCTATAGGGAAACACACATGAAATACATGGTGAGTAGCCAAGAAAGACTGGAGAACTCTCCTCTTTACTCCATGCACATTGACCTTGACTCTTTTATTCTTTTTAATGATGATATTCATAAAGAGAAATAGCTAATCAATGAAAAAATATCCAATGATGTAATCACTTCGCATTCAAACATAGTTGCAGTCATGGATGAAGAGGAAAATAGAGAGGAAATTAAAAAACAATCTGTTGATTTAGAAATTTAGAGGTCTTGAGGTCAAAAACAGTCATACAAATAACGCAGATCGTGAAAATCAACAAGTAAAACCTCAAAACATTGAAAATATTGAGAACACAATTCAGGAAAATGTAGTACATACCCTAGTTCAGAACAGAATGATGAAGAATGTAGATAGGACAGCAATTAGATAGATCTTAGTTCTGAAAATAGTCATGTTTGGAGCATGAAATTTGATGGGTCTTGCACTAGAAATGATGCAGGAGCAGGCATATGGTTATATAAGACTGAAAGTACTCATGCTGAGGGACATTCCTACAAATTAAACTTTCAATGTACCAATAACATAGCTGAATATGAAGCTCTCCTTTTAGGCCTTCATTTATTGAAAAAACTAGGGGCCAAAAGGATAAAAGTTCATGGGGATTCAGAGTTAATTATTAGGCAAGTGAATGGAGAATATAGTGCCAAACACCCCAGACTTAGAGCCTATAGAGATGATGCCATAGACTTGTTAAGAACCTTTGATGAATACCAACTTGTTTTTATCCCAAGAAACCAAAATGTCCTTGCCAGTGGTTTAGCCTTTGCTGCTAGAACTTTTCTTACACCTTATGAAACCAAGCACTGCACCACCCAAGTCAAATTTAGAATAGCTGTTCCAGACAATGAAAAATACTGGCAAGTTTTTGAGGGAGATAAACAAATAGAAGACTTCCTACAATCCAAAAATGAATTTGAAACAAAAAAACTCAGATTTAGATTTTGATGAAGACTTTCCTGCTAAATAAAACCCACTTGTGGAAGAAGATAAGTCTCCCGAGATTGTTGAAATAAATCTATTAACCTATGAACCCAATCATAAAACAGAGAATAGCACAGAATCATAAAATGAAGACTTAGAAGTGCTGCAATCTAGAGACCAAGGCTTGCCAAAAGGGCTGGTCCCCTTAGAAGAATTATTTGATTTGAATGATGTGGCGAAGAGGCCAAAACTAGAACCCATAGAATCTGAAGTGGAAGAATGCAACATAGGCAGTGAGGATAAACCCAAAATAATCAAACTGTCTAAAACACTACCAACTCACATTAAACTGAAATATGTTGAGTTGTTTAGAGAATTTTATGATATTTTTGCATGGAGCTATGAAGATCTAAAGTCCTATGATACAGAAATAATTCAGCACAAGATACCCCTCAAAGAAAACCAGAAACCTTTTAAACAGAAATTGCGTAGAATCAACCCTGTTCAATTACCTCTGGTGGAGAAAGAAATAAAAAAAAATGTATGATGCTGGAATTATAGTCCCTGTTAGATACTGAGAGTGGGTGTCTAATCTTGTATCAGTCAAGAAAAAAATAGGAGAGATAAGGCTTTGCATTGATTTTAGAAACTTAAACAAAACCTCACTAAAGGACAACTACCCTTTTCCCAAAATGGATCATATTTTACAAAAGGTAGTTGGTTCAAAAATAATTTCTTTGCTAGATGGCTTCTCAGGTTACAATCAAATCTTGATACATCCTGATGATCAAGTTAAAACAGACTTCACTACACCCTGGGGCACTTTCATGAATTTGAAAATGTCTTTTGGTTTAATGAATGCTGGTGCCACATTTTAGAGAGCCATGGAAATTGCATTTTAAAAAGAAATAGGTTACTTCATTGTGATTTACCTTGATGATATAACTATTTATTCTAAAAAAGATGAAGAACACCTAATACACTTGAGAAAAGTCTTTGAAAAATGCAGAAAATTTGGGTTGTCCTTGAATCCCAAGAAAACATTGTTTGGTCTCCAAGAAGGTAAACTTATTGGGCATATCATATCTGAAGAAGGAATAAGGATAGACCCAAAGACGATTGATGGCATATTGCAAATCAGCCATCTCAGAAACAGCAAGGAACTTCAATCTTTCATTGCAAAGATTAATTTCTTGAGAAGGTTCATACCAAATATAGTTGAACTCCTTAGAAATATAAAAAATATGCTTAAAAATGAAGAAGGAGTTAAATGGACCTTAGAAGCAAAGAATTCGTTTGAACTGGTAAAAAAAGAACTCACCAAAACGCTAGTTCTTATCAATCCTGATTTTTCAAAAGATTTCTTTATCTTTTCATTTGCATCAGAACACAATGTAGCAATTGTCCTATTACAGAAAAATTTGAATGGACAAGAGCAGCCTATTACATTCTTCAGCAAGGCATTAAGATATGCACCTCTGAAGTATAACATAATGGAAAAACAAGCATTTTCCTTAGTCAAAGCCTTAAAATACTTCAGAGTTTACATTCTACATTCCCACATCATAGCATTTGTGCCTCACTCAGTGACGAAAGACATGTTGACCCAAGATCAAGATGGCAAAAGAGGAAAGTGGATTGCTGTAATTTTAGAGTATGACTTAGAAATCAAGCCCGCTAAACTCATAAAGGGTCAAGGACAAGAAAAACTAATGGT
Organism: Pinus albicaulis; assembly: GCA_034641835.2. Classification (NCBI taxonomy): domain Eukaryota; kingdom Viridiplantae; phylum Streptophyta; class Pinopsida; order Pinales; family Pinaceae; genus Pinus; species Pinus albicaulis. Next base: position 289,550,363 of record CM076572.1, on the reverse strand, counting down.
TGAATCTAACTTCCAAGCTCTTGATATAAACATGTTTAATGCATTAGATGAACAAGAGGAGTTTTTTACTCCAATTATTGAAGATCATTTTCTGAATTCATCTTGGTATGCTGATATTTTGTATTTTTTGCTCAATCTGAATGCTCTTCCTGATTTTTCTAAAACAAAGGCAAGATTTTTAAAGTTAAAAGCTGCAAATTACTGCATTTTGAATAAATGTTTATATTGGAAAAATTCTAGTGGATTATTGCTTAAATGTTTTCCTGAGAATGATGCAGATAAGATCAAGCATGAATTACATGAAGGAGAATGTGGAGGCCACCTCTATTGGAAATCAACCGCCGACAAAATCCTTAGAGTTGGTTATTACTTGCCCACCCTCTTTCAGGATGTCCATAAGATGATTATTGTCTATCACAAATGCCAAATATTTGAAGGCAAAAGAAAACTGCTTCCCTTACCTCTACAACCAATCACTGTTGAAGCTCATTTTCAACAGTAGGGTCTAGACTTCATTGGGAAAATCCATCCTCCCTCATGTGCCAAACATAGATGGATCCTCATAGCAACAGACTATTTTACCAAGTGGATAGAAGCCATCCCCTCAAGGAATGCCACAGACTCTGTCATCATTTCATTCCTTGAAAACCATATACTTTCCAGATTTGGCTATCCTAGAAATATCGTCACTAATAATGTTGCTACATTTAGTTATAAGAAGATGGTAGAATTCTGTCATAAGTATCAGATCATATTGGGTCATTCCACAGCTTATTACCCTCAAGGTAATGAGATGGCAGAGTCCTCAAATAAAGGTCTGGTAACATTATCAAGAATTTTTTGGAAGATAACAAGAATTCATGGCACAATAAGCTAGTACATGCTTTATGGCCGGTCAGATTGACAGTGAAAAAATCCATTGGAATGTCTCCCTACCAGCTAGTTTATGCAATTGATGCAATATTTCCAACCAGTTTAGAAGTGTCAGTCATGAAGCTGATCTAGGAAGTATAGTCTGAATATGATGATGTAACAAGAAGGATAAACTAGACTATACATCTACAACAAACCAGAGAGGACGTATACATTAGAGCACAACAACTACAAGAAAACATCAAGAATTTGTTTGACAAAAGAACCAAGGGAAGTGATTTCAAAATTGGTGATAAAGTTTTGAAATGGGATTCAAGAAGAGAAGATAACGGAAAACATGTAAAACTTGATAACTTATGGCAAGGCCCTTATCTCATCCAATCTAATATTGGAAACAATGCATTTTTTCTGCAAGAGTTAGATGGAGCTGAATACTTTGGAGGTCCTGTTAATGGCAAGGCTCTCAAACATTATTTTTGTTGACTGATATTTTACTTTCAAAGCTTTTTATCCATTGTATATAACATTGTTTTTTAAAGAAAGATAAAAGACAAAAACAATAGAAAAAAGAAAAAGAGGCTAGAAATAAAACAAGAAAGGTACAACCCCATACCAAAAAGAAAAGAATTTCTGAAAGTGTGCAAGCTTAAGTATCACTACCAAAAACAACACTGCTATTTTAGTCATAGAGCCTAATCATGACTAAGATAGATTTAAATTTTCTACTGATAGGTTAGTGAAGAAGATTTTCCAAACTATTTAATCTTGGCCTATCAGTATATTAGATTACAATAGAAAAGAAAAGGTTCAAATAAACTGAAAAACTGAACCTGTTAGATTGATGTAAATTGGTTCTAATATGCTCAAAATTTGAACCAAGACAAAAGAGAAGAACAACTCAAAAAGATTAAATCCAGAGCTGAAATGAATAAGGAAAGGTGACTCTAAAAACTCAAAATATGAGTCACAAAGGGATGAAGGATGTTTTAAAATTTTCAGATCTTAAGCCTTCACAATTTTGTTTTTCTGAAAAATAAAGTCTGTGTGCAGCTCGTCTTTATGTCATGGACCCACAACAAACTAGACAGTCTAATCCTGGTTTGGATGTGTTTTCAATTTCTGTTTTAGAAGATAGAGAATGAAAATGTTCCAGACAGTCTAATCCTGGAAGATAATAGCTTAGGTAGAGAAGTTATGAGTGCAACAGTCTAATCTGGACTCATGAAAGAAATAAGGGTAGAATTAGAATAGTTTTTCCTGTTTTCAAAAAGAATAAAATGCTCATGTTTAAGGTTTGCAAGTCCAAATTCACCTTATGAAGAAAAAATGATAGGAAGTAGGCTGTGTAGGTAGTTGATTGGGAAATAAATCTGTTTGATATAAATAATGATCTTTTTTCAAAGCTTCATGATCAAAGAGGAAGAGGTTGTCAATGGATAAAGGCACATGTCTACATTCTAGAGATGAATTTATGTGGTTCTTGACACCTCCAAGGAGCTGCCATCCCAAGTTGGAGCCGCTGTTAGCCACCCATAATAATTTTTCAAAGAAAAAGGGTGGCTAAATCTATGATCTAGCCTTCAAGAGAAAATTTCCTGTGAAAATATATCATTATTGAAGCCTGCTTATGTTTTCTGTCCTAAGAACCATCTTCACTGCTATTTCCATTAAAACCCTGTTGTTTATTAAAGAAAGTTGTTTTTAAAAGGCCTCCATATTCCTCATTTTCCCTTATGTTTTCCCTTCATTTTCCTCCATTCCCTTCAAAATCCCTTTAAGCCTTGTAAATATCTTTTATAAGGTTTGAAACCCCTTTTTTGACCTTATCGGAACCCTTCAAAAACCTTCATTTTGGCCAAAAAACCCATTTTTTAACATTAAGGCCTTAAGCCCCTTTTGGCCTTAGCCCTAGCCCCTTTTCCGCATATGACCCACGCTGTGACCGAGCGCTAGGTCCATCGCATCACGCGATCCCACTGGCGTTCGACCCCACACTCCCACTTCCGCCGATGCGATGTCCTGCTTAAATCTCCACTGTTGATCCCACAAGAACCAATGGCCAGGATCCCATCGCATCGTAGACTCCACTCACCCCGTCCATCATTTTATGCCGATGCGATTCCCCGATTAGATCCCCACCGTTGATCTCATACTTGATCCAACGGTCCGGGTTTTTATCGCACTATTAACCTCTTTTCCCCTCCGCGACAATATGCTGATGCGATAAGCTCCCTTTTTCTCCGCCACTAGTTACACACCCACCATATAACCATGCCCCATCACCTATTCTTAAGCCCCCTCATCGCATCAGAAAAACACATTTTACCCATTTTCATGGTTATTTTCCTCCCTCCGATGCGATCCCACAATCAATTCTCCACCATTTATCTGATCTGTTACACCCAGATCTAACAGCCCATATTGCTCCCTCGTTCTAAAATCCACCCTTCCTCCTTTTCTTCATCGTTAAATCTCCCCCATCGATCTAATTTTCATATCAACGGCTCTTGCTCCTTCGCAAAGTCTAAATTCATTATCCCTGACCCCTTCCCCCTCTGATCTCCGATCCGCCGATTGATTCTTGACCATTCATCTCATAGATCCAATGGCCCGCAAGCTCTCCTGCCTCCATTTCTCCATAACACTATAAAGTCCATTTTTAGTGCAAAAAGGCATTTTTCCTGGGTAAACCATCAAAATGTATTGATTCCCCTAACACATTACCACCTACCGCCTAAAACCTTATGAAGCAGTGGACCCTGATGTTCACACTAATCTCGGTTTTGGGCCCACGTTTTCGTGGTTCTTACCATGGAAACTCCTTCGCCCGCATTCACCTCCTCTGCACTGCTCCTCCACCTCCGTCGAGCCTCTGTTAGCAGTTTAGCCCAAAAACACAAGATTTTATAATATTTATTGTTTGTGCAGGTTTCATGGCGATTTCATGACGTAAAGCCGTCCCACAGTCACTAAAGGTGACAGAGGCTGAGGGTGATGATCCTCAGAGCTCCATAAAAAGTAAAAAAGGGACAAAAAGGGTCGAGTTTCATGTTCTTTTTGGTGTTTCATGAGCATTGGTTAAACGGAGAAGACCCTCCAGCGCACAAAGAAAGCACCTGTTAACAAACAAATGAGGTTAATGAAGATCAATAAAGAGTATCAGAAATTAAACATAAGGGCTTAAAGCGCAAATTTGAAGATCAAAAGACTTAATCCCACAGTTTAAAAGGAATAAATCACAAATTAAAGGCCAAATCAGTGTCTTAAGCCACTAAAGCAGATAGATCTGCGGAAGAAAGGCTTTAAATGAAAAATATCAGAAGCCTTTACTTCTCTGAAGACCAAAAATTCCACCTACGAGCTTATTCTACCTCGAAGGAATGCACAATTAATACACAATCAGAGATATTTGCCGAAGAAAGCTCGATATAAATTTCCAGCCTACCAAAAAGCCCCCAAAGTCAACAAAAGCGACTTAGGTTGATGGAATTTAATGTAATCATCAATTTAAAGAGTTAATACATGTCAAAAATTCTCCATATGGTCCTTCAAAGGCCGAGAAGCACTAACTCTGCATTAATTGAACAGATAGACCCTTCTTACACTCCACCTCCTCATTATTCTATAAATACTTCTGTAGAAGACTATACAGAGGTTGGTCTCTGGATATCTGTTGCATGTAAATAGCTTTTGAGGTTGTTGTAGCTCTGTTTGTAATTAAAGACACATAAGCTAAGATGAGAAGTTTAAAGTTGTAAAGGCCCATTGGACTTGAATATTGTAACTGGTTTGAACATCAAATACAAATAGATGATTTATGGGATCTTGGTCTATGCCAATGGTGATGTGTTTCTCACTGTAAATTGTTATTTTCTTTTTGTTTCCATTCTGTCCATTTTTCTCTGATAAAGAACAAAAAATATAGATTAGGATTTACTTCTGAAGTACCCTAAATCTCACTGAAAATCTCTATCCTTTATGTTTTCTGCTGATAGTTTATTTAAAGATAATTCAATAGAGTGTGATCAGTCAAGGAATGTTGGTTAGCCCATGTTTTGCTGAGTGTAGCTTGAGATATTGTATTTGAATGTTATTGATAAGTTTGCTAATTAAAGATTGAGCTAGGGAAATCTATGGTTAGCCCTGTCCTCTAGTCTCTTGTCCAACAGTTGCTTTGAAGAGTTCCCTAAGAGTATGCCAAAAGCAGGATAGGTTCAAAGTCCTTACCTGATATTAGGCTATTCTTTGTTTATCTTAAATTTTGTCTTGAAAAGTTTGCTAATCAAATTTGAACTAGGGAAGTCTATGGCTAGCCCTGTCCTCTAGTTTCTTCTCCAACAGTTGCTTTGAAAAGTTTCCCTTCGAATATGCTGAAAGAAGGCTAAGTTAAAAGTCTTTACTTGATCTTAAGCTATTCTGTGTTTTTAAATGTTTTCTCTTGAAAGTACATAAAAAGCAGGCTAGTTTAGAAGTACTTACCTGATCTTAGATTACTTTGTGTCTTTCCTTAAGTGCATGCCAAAGCAGGATAGTTTCAAAGTACTTACTTGATCTTAGGATGTTCTTTGTTTCTTCATCTGTTTGATTTCTCTCACTCCATTTCTTATTTTCTAATTCCATAAAATAAACTTAAAGAGATTCTTTGACATAGATGACTTGCCCCATGGACCACTCTTGAACCTTTCTGTTTCAATTAAATCCTATTATGACTCCATAGCCCAATGGATTGATGTTGTTTCTTGCCTATCTTATTAGCTGAACCACTTTTTCGCCTACTTTCACCTTCACCCTTTATAAAGACTTTCTTCATCTTCATTATATCCTTGCCCAACCAAAACAAACAAAAACTCTTGTTCTTCATAACTAGCCTAAAATCACACTTCAAGCCTTAAAGATCATATCTTTAAACACATATATAGAGAGATCCCTCTCTGAATCTAGGATGGCTAGGTCCTCAGATTCCAAAGCGGTTTTGATGTAGGCTCTACAGCATTTTTACTTTCCAATCTTGCAAACTACGGAGGCCTAACACATACCACTAGAAAATTCACCATAATATTAATTATTTAAAAGCTTTCCACATCTAATCAAGAACTAATTCCTATAACACCTAATTATTATCATAATCCTTATTATTCTACAAACTAACAAGTTGTGTGTAGATTGTGTGTCCATAGTTTTAAAAATTATAATTATGAAGATAGATTCTTATGTCTTAAACATTATAAGTGATATATGGATTATATATAATATTGCAACTAGATAATACAAATATTATAAAAAATATGTAATAACAAATTTAAAATATTATAAAATATTAAAATTGTAATTTTAATTGTTAATTCCATTTCCTATCCCTCACTGGAAATAATTCCCCGACACATTACTATGATATGCGGCATATTTATCATTAAGTAAAAAACTTAATTACAGTAAATCTACTTTCCACCACTGTGATAAGTGTCCTCACTCCACTACAATTTTTTTCCATCCTCTCACTTCCTGTTCTCACTTCTCCAGTTTTCCGACTTGGGCAGTGGATTGAGTTTATCTGTTTATTTGAAGGGACGTCAATGGAGACAGAGAAGGGGCCAGATGGCCACATCGGCAATCGAGATAAGCTGAGCACCCAAAAACATCACTTCACCAAAAGAAAGGTTATTTATGTTTAAAATGTCAATTATTGGAGAAGCTTGTGTTGTAACTTGGGGAATCTGGCCGCAGTCGGTTATATTTCTTTTGAAAGTTGGTGAATCTGTGTGGAGTCAATCATGTTTCAATAGAATATGGATAGTCCATATTTTTTAAAATTTCGCATTTAAACGATTGTCAGATAAGACAAATTTACAGGTATATATTCCGTCACTCTGCTCTTGGTTCAACATGAGGACTTGGAGAAAATAAAATTCCAACTTCAAAATTTCTTTGTAATTTACTCCAGGAAATTTGAAGGTCCGGTATCAGTTTCTCCGATACCCATCTTGCCCTTTGGAGTTTTTCAGGCGTCTTCTTTTGAATTAATGGTAAACCTTCCTCAATTTCTTTAATTCAATTTTGTTTAAAATAATATCTTTTTAAATTCGATGATTATGATCTTATTGAAACCTTGTCAATTTTGAAATAATTGTAAATGCTTTCCAAATATCCTCTCTCATTTGTACATAACTATCATGGAACTTTTTAAAAGTATATTCTCCTGTCCTAGCCGCCAGCTACATAGGACTATAGTAACCCAGTTTTTATCTTAGAATTAATCTATTTCTAATTAACCTAAAGTTTGTTGTTGTAATTTTATGAAATAAAATGGATTAATTTGTCAAATAAAAGCATTTGTTTGTACAATAAATAAGAGTCTTTTCATTTTATTGCTCTCTTCTCGAGGCAAAGAGGCTATTAAGGTGGGGAAGAGGCTATAAAAGTCATATAGTTTCCTTAAATTTTTCAAAAGTCAAATTAATAATGGCATTAGTTCCTCGCATGAAATGTTAGTTTGTGAGGGGCTTATTCAATAGGTTACCGAAAGGTGGGTGAGCTCTGTCACAGTTGCCACTTGTGAAAAAACTGTGAAAGATTCTTTCACCAGCTGCCTCCTACGAAAAATTTTCACAACTACCATGTATACATCTATAGAGCCATGCAGATGTTCATTCGACAACCTTACCGATGTTCAATCGACAACCTTACCTTTTTCCTTCAGTGGCTTTGTTCTTGCCCTTCTTGGCAATGGCTTTGTTCTCCGAATTTGATTTGTTCGAACAGTCAGCACGCAACACAGAGCATGTTACACAGGGATGGAACTGGAACTTTGTAGTAGATGAAACTCCTCCATTACTTCCATGGGCTCTGACCTGCCAAGGTGTGCACCTGCAGGGTTTCATTTTTTTTCGTATGTGGGAAAAGAAGCTCGTGCTTCTGTGCTTGCTTTGCATGTGAAATATTCAGGTTGGGAAATCTCAGCAATATTAAGGCTCGGCAATCTCAGCAGCATATTGTTGGAAATTAATTCCAACTACTGAAGTCAATCAGCAGTAAGTGCAGAAGTGAGAGAACTGCGGCACATTGAAGCCTTAGCAAAGGCGGTTGCCGCTTTCTTAATGTAATTGCAAAAGGTTTGGAAAGCTGCACAGGTGCAGTACAGAGCAGATAAGATTAGGCCCCTTTGATATTTAATCTAAGGCAGTAGCCGATTTCTTAAGAGCAGAGTTAAATGCTCAGACTCAAAGTCTCACCAGCAGCACAGAGCTTTGATTACAGGTTGAATCAGGCTTTAAAGTCTTACCAATTTAATCGGCGGAGTTAATGAATGAGGTGGTAATTGAAAGATATACTTGCAGTGTCTTGTTGATGTGGCAAGTTCCGCAAGCGGAATGGTTCACATATATTTCACAGCAGAAATATTTTAAAGATCAGGTGTCTTGTTGATGTTGGAGGTCCGATGCGTTTATCGCAATCGGAGGTATTACATAAGTAATACCACAGCCCTTTTTGTTTTGGGCCGATGTGATGAGTTAAATCGCATGTATTATTTACAATCACCCTCCACTGCAAGCCAAGGTCCGCTGGTCCCACATACCACGTGGCAATGTCATATTGAATCGCAAGTGAATCAATCAGGAGCGATTACTGTTATGGCCCGATTGAACAATTATTTGAACTGGACCTGATGGTTTATTAAAGCACAGTTTATATTCCATCGCGGATCCATCTTACCGATTGCAATATCGCAATCGGAGGCCTTTGTTTATTTGGCCCGATTGACATTTGAAGTCTGGACCCGAAGCCATATTATATGGCGGATTTAAATGTGCTCATCGCATCCGATCATTAATCGCAATCGGAAGTCCGAAGATTGATGTTTTGTGCTATTTGAAGCCCGGACCCGATGGGATGGGTGCTATACAACGGAGTTAAAACGGTCATCGCGTCCGGTTTGCAATCTGCAATCGGGATTTTAAAAAGGGTCGCGAGTTATGTGTTAAGACCGAACCCGATACAGTTATAGATTTGTTTAAGTTTCATTTTAATATGTTTTGTTTTAAATTTTAGTTAATATGCGCGGCATATAAAACTTAAAAAGCCCGTGAGGCGAAAGTAAGTTTTAGGTTTGCTTGCACAGCAGTGTGAATTAAAAAAAACACAGCAGTGTTATTTTGTGAGAGACTGAGTCTAAGAAATACACAGACAGTGTATGGTTTTATTGAGACAGTGAAGTCTATTCTGAGCACTGTGTTTCTAAAGCAGTCTAGATTTTTAATAGTTTTTGTTTTGAAGTTAATGAAATAGAATTTCATGTGGAAACTCTTTCTCGTGTGAGTAATTTTTTTTTTAATTTCTCTGTGTTAAAGAGGAGACTATTACTCTCTCCATTATTGTTCTGGAATTCTCAGAAATTCCAACATGGTATCAAAAATATTCCAGGCTCTTTGAAGGTCAAAGAAGCTGAAGGAAAGGAGTTCTTTGTTGCAGCAGCTTCTCCAGCAGAGTGAAGACTCAGCCAAAAATAATTCAAGGTATTTATCTATACAGTTTATTGTGTTACTGTTGCAGAATAGTCAATTATTTTAAATACACAGTCAAGTGTTTTTGAATCATAGTTAAGAGTGCAGAATGGCTGGAGCCAGCACTGGTATGGGTATGGGAAATATCCACCTCCCACTATTTAATGGGAAAAATTATTACTACTGGTCAATAACTATGAGAGCATTATTTTTCTCCCAAGACTTATGGGAATTTGTTGAGGATGGCTTTGAAGAGCCAGCAAATGAAGAAGATTTTGATGATTTAACTCAAGCAGAAAGAGAGATGCTGAAGATAAATAATAAGAAAGACTCCAAAGCTCTCTTCTTATTATATCAAGCAATGCATGAGAGTGTGTTTCCAAGGATAGCTGCAACCAAGAGATCCAGAGAAGCATGGAAAACTCTCAAGACAGCCTATCAAGGCATGGAAAAAGTGAAGACAACAAAACTTCAGTTGCTGAGGAGAGACTTTAAGACTCTCTGTATGAAAGAGTCAGATATTATTGACTCATTCTTCACTCATGTGATTGGAATGGTCACACAAATAAGATCTCATGGAGAGACTCTTGAAGACAAGAGGATTGTTGAAAAACTCTTGAGGATTCTACCCTCAAGATTCGATGTGATTGTCACCACCATAGAGAAGACTAAGGATCTCACAAAGTTTTCAGTGGATGAGCTACATGCATCACTGATGACCCATGAACAGAGATTGGGTAGGAGTGAAAACTCATCTCTTGAGCATGCCTTTAAGACCCAAATGTCTTTCGGAAGAGGAAGAGGGCAAGGCAGAGGAAACAAAAGAGGAAAAGGTAGAAGCCAAAACAGAGGTGGAAGGAACAACCCTTCACATTCACATGGAAGGTGCAACAGTCAAAATCACAGCCACGGCCAAGGTAGCAGCTAGCAGAGTGGTCAGCAGAATGCTCAAGGACAAAGGTATGATAAATCCAATGTCCAATGTCGCTATTGTAAAAAATATGGTCATTATGCTAACGAATGTAGAAAGAAGTAGCATGATATGGGAAGTAGAACTAGTGAAAATTTCACTAGAGAAAATATCAGCCAAGATAATTTATTTTTAGCTTGTAATATGGATGAAGAAAAGAATGAAGATTTATGGTTTCTAGACTCTGGTTGTAGTAACCATATGACAGGAAACATAGAAATGTTTTCTATGTTAGATGAGAGTGTGAAGTCACAAGTCACACTAGGAACTGATAGAAAAGTTTCTGTTATGGGAAAAGGGATTGTAAATGTTTTAACAAGAAAAGGTGCAAAGAAATCCATAGCAGATGTTTATTATGTTCCAAGAATGAAGTGTAACCTCTTAAGTATAGGACAGCTTGTCCATAAGGGGTATAATGTTTTCTTTGAGGATGATGTTTGTACCATCATGGATAAAACACCCAGCAAAAAATGTATTGCTGAAGTGAAGATGACGAGGAATAGGATGTTCCCTCTTAGAATGAGAGCAGATTTGAAGAATGGTGAAGAGAAAGCAACAGTGGCACAAGAGACTTTCCAAAGCAAACCAAAAGATGATAATTGGTTGTGGCACTTTATATTTGGACATCTCAACTTTGGAGGTCTTAATCTGTTGAATAGAAAAGGAATGGTAAGAGGTCTACCATTGATAGAGAAACCGGACAGCCTTTGTGAAGGTTGTATCTTGGGGAAACAACACAGAGAAAGTTTTCTTTCCGGGAAAAGCATTTGGGCAAAAGCACCCTTAGAAATTGTCCACTCAGATTTATGTGGACCAATGCAAACTCCATCACTTGCAAGCAGCCACAACATCTTAAGATTCATAGATGATTTTACAAGAAAAACTTGGGTTTACTTTTTGAAAAACAAAAGTGAAGTATTTGAAATATTTTGCAATTTCAAAGCACTTGTGGAAAACCAAAGTGGGCTACATATCAAAGTCCTAAGGACTGATATAGGAGGTGAGTATATCTCTAAATATTTTCTACGTTTTTGTAGAGAAAATGGTATTCATAAGCAGTTTAAAACTAGATATACTCTGTGGCAAAATGGAGTAGCCAAAAGGAAGAATAGAACCATAATGGACATGGCAGGGAGTATGTTAAAGGCAAAGCATTTTCCTAATGATTATTGGGCTGAAGATGTACACTGTGCAGCGTACATTTTGAATAGTTCCCCTACAAAAGCAGTTATGAACAAAGTGCTGGAAGAGGCATGGAGTGGCACAAACAAAGGTGTCACACACATGAAGGTTTTTGGATGTGTGGCTTATGCACACATCCCAGATCAGCTAAGGAAGACGTTGGATAGCAAGGGGGAGAAATGTATTTTCATTGGATACAGTTAGGAATCCAAGGCTTATATGTTGTATAACCCATCCACCAAGAAGTTTATTGTGAGCAGAGATGTTTAGTTTATTGAAGTGGAAGCTTGGGATGGAAGCATAGAGAAAACAATGAATGTTAAACATTGTTTATCTCATGATGAAAATAATGATGAGTTGGCTGAAATACATCCCCAAACAGCAGCACCAACACAAGAGCAGCATTGCACACCCTTGAGGAGAAATGAAAGTGCTTCTCCAAGCACACCACAAGGAGGAAATTCAAGTGCTTCTTCAAGCACTTGTACATCTAATGAAAGAGGTAAGAAGTTCAGAAATTTGAAAGACATATATGAATAAGATATAGAAAATGAAGGTATCAATTCTTTGTTTGCTTTATATTTTCATGTTTATGATCCTATTCATTTCTAAGAAACTATCAAGGATAAGAAATGGATAGAAGCTATGGATGAGGAGATAAATGCCATAGAAAGAAACAAGACTTGGGATTTGGTTGAACTCCCAAAAGGTAAATATGTCATTGGAGTTAAATGGGTCTATAAGACCAAGAGTAATGCTGAAGGAAAAATAGAGAGACACAAGGCAAGACTTGTTGTCAAAGGTTATAAGCAGAAGCATGGGATAGATTATGAGGAAAATTTCACACCGGTTGCTAGAATGGAAACCATGAGAGCAGTGCTGTCCATAGCAGCACAAAACAAGTGGAAAGTTTACCAAATGGATGTGAAGTCAACATTCCTAAATGGAGTGTTAATAGATGAGGTTTACATTGAACAACCTCTCGGCTATGAAAAGAAAGGCCAAGAGCACAAAGTGTGCAAGTTGAAGAAAGCTCTTTATGGGCTGAAGCAAGCACCAAGAGCGTGGTACAGTAGGATAGATTCCTATATACTGGAAAATGGTTTTGAAAAGTGTGAGGGAGAACCCACCCTCTACATCAAAGAAAATGATGGTAAAATATTGATTGTATTTTTGTATGTTGATGATGTTATTTTCACAGGTAATGATGGTTACCTTATTGAAAATTTTAAAACAGTCATGAAAGAAGAATTTGAAATGACTGACATGGGTTTGTTGAGATACTTCTTAGGAATAGAAGTAGAACAAGATTAAAATGGGATTTTTATCTCACAGGAAAAGTATGTTAATGAGGTGCTTGAAAGATTTAACATGCAGGAAAGCAAAGCAGCAAACACTCCCATAGTGATGGGATTAAAACTCAGCATAGAGGACAACAGCAAATATTTTGATCCTAGCTTATACAAGAGCATAGTTGGAAGCCTTATGTATTTGAATGCAACTAGGCCGGACATAATGCATGATGTTAGTTTGATTTCCAAATTCATGGAAAAGCCAAAGGATGCACATTGGCAAGTAGCAAAAAGAATTCTGAGGTATGCTAAAGGTACAAAAGGGTTTGGTATTTTATACACTGATTCAGAATGTTCAGACTTAGTTGGATACACTGACAGTGATTGGGCTGGAAGTGTAGATGATCGGAAGAGCACTTCCGGTTATGTTTTTCACATGGGTTCAAGAGCCATTTCATGGGCTTCTAAGAAACAACCGATTGTAGCGTTGTCTACAGTAGAGGCAGAATATGTGGCAGCTACAGCAACAGCGTGTCAAGTAGTTTGGATGAGAAAAATGTTGAGAAGTTTATGCCAAGAACAAGTAAAAGGGACAGTGATTTATTGTGACAATAGCTCAGTTATTGCATTGTCTAAAAATTCAGTCTTTCATAAAAGGACAAAACACATTAACACCAAATTTCACTTCATACGTGAATTGGTTAACAATGGTGAGATAGTTTTGCAACATTGAAGAACAGAGGATCAATTTGCAGATATCCTCACAAAGCCACTTGCACAGAAAAGCTTTGATCATTTCAGGAAATGCCTGGGTATGCAGAAAATCCTAGCAGTTGAAATTAAGGGGGAGTGTTGGAAATTAATTCCAACTACTGAAGTCAATCAACAGTAAGTGCAGAAGTGAGAGAACTGCGGCACATTGAAGCCTTAGCAAAGGCGGTTGCCGCTGTCTTAATGTAATTGCAAAAGGATTGGAAAGCCGTACAGGTGCAGTACAGAGCAGATAAGATTAGATCCCTTTGATATTTAATCTAAGGCGGTAGCCGATTTCTTAAGAGCAGAGTTAAATGCTCAGACTCAAAGTCTCGCCAGCAGCGCAGAGCTTTGATTACAAGTTGAATCAGGCTTTAAAGTCTTACCAATTTAATCGGCGAAGTTAATGAATGAGGCGGTAATTGCAAGATATACTTGCAGCGTCTTGCTGATGTGGCGAGTTCCGCAAGCGGAATGGTTCACATATATTTCACACCAGAAATATTTTAAAGATCAAGTGTCTTGTTGATGTTGGAGGTCCGATGCGTTCATTGCAATCGGAGGTATTACATAAGTAATACCGCAACCCTTTTTGTTTTGGGCCGATGCAATGAGTTGAATCGCATGTATTATTTACAATCGCCCTCCACCGCAAGCCAAGGTTCGCTAGTCCCACAGACCACGCGGCAATGTCATATTGAATCGCAAGTGAATCAATTGGGAGCGATTACTGTTATAGCCCGATTGAACAGTTACTTGAACTGGACCCAATGGTTTATTAAAGCACAGTTTATATTCCATCGCGGATCCGTCTTACCGATCGCAATATCGCAATCGGAGGCCTTTGTTTATTTGGCTCGATTGACATTTGAAGTCTGGACCTGAAGCCATATTATATGGCGGATTTTAATGTGCTCATCGCATCCGATCCTCAATCGCAATCGGAAGTCCGACGATTGATTTTTTGTGTTATTTGAAGCCCGGACCCGATGGGTGCTATACAACGAAGTTAAAACGATCATCGCGTCCAGTTTGCAATCTGCGATTGGGATTTTAAAAAGGGTCGCGAGTTATGTGTTAAGACTAGACCCGATGCAATTATAGATTTGTTTAAGTTTCATTTTAATATGTTTTGTTTTAAATTTTAGTTAATATGCACGGCATATAAAATTTAAAAGCCCCGTGAGGCAAAAGTAAGTTTTAGTTTTGTATGCACAGCAGTGCGAATTAAAAAAAACACAACAGTGTTATTTTGTGAGAGACAGAGCGTAAGAAATACACAGATAGTGTATGGTTTTATTGAGACAGTGAAGTCTATTCTAAGCACTGCGTTTCTGAAGCAGTCCAGATTTGTAATAGTTTTTGTTTTGAAGTTAATGAAATAGAATTTCATGTGGAAACTCTGTCTCCTGTGAATAATTTTTTTTTAAATTTCTCTGTGTTAAAGAGGAGAGTATTACTCTCTCCATTATTGTTTTGGAATTCTCAGAAATTCCAACACATATCCTTCCATCTCTTTATGTCATTGCGGATTCATGGGCAATCTTAGCCTGTCGAAACGTGGAAATGCTGGGTGATTGGTCTTGGAACAATAACGTTTCTACCAAGCCAACAATCAACAAAGCATTGAAAGGGTTTCGTTGGTGAAGTCGTATCGTATGTAGGCAATCCGTAAGTGCTCTATGTATACCTTGCAATCTTACGATGTATTTCATAGAGAATTTACATTAGACAATAATTATTGCTTAATAGTTACAAGCAGTGGAGGTAATTAGGATTTCATTCCATATACTTGGGTATACACTAAGTGGACAACCTCAATAAAATAGTTGATCCACTTAACTATTATACTTGCTAGTTATACTTCACACATTACAAGAAATTAATTATTGTTCTGTCTCAATAAGATAGCTGATCCACTTAACTATTATACATGCCAGTTATACTTACACATTACAAGAAATTACTTACAGTTCCGTTATTATCTACTTTTTTCCTCTATAATGGTGTTCATTTATTCCAAATTTCTTCTCTTCTTTCGTAATCATCTCTCATAATTATTGCAATATTTTCTTTTCTTATTTCATTGTGGGAAAAAAATTGAATGCTTCCACTTTGAATTCAATAGTGAACATAACTGTAGTGGTTGTGGTTATAGGCCACTTTGAATTCAATACTGAATATAATTGTAGTTGTTGTGGTTATAGGCCTAGACTCGAACTCTGAGAAACCAACTGGTGTAAGCCATCGCCAATATGTTGCTGGTTTCATATGGGACATTTTAGGCTCTGCATTGCATGGACTAATTTTTGCATTATGAGAACTTCTGTTCGTTAAGATATTAGGAAGGGAATATTTTCATGTTGTCCTGGAACAATATGGTTTCACTATTTGGTTGTTACGAAAATTGGTGTGATTAGAAATCATATTTTCACAGCAATGAAGTTAGAGGAAGTTGCCTTTAAACATGGGGTAGTCTCGTACTATATGGTACTTTTCTAGGGGGCTGTAACTTTCCAGCTTGGAATACGAGGAACTCTAGCAGTGCTTTACCTAACATCGACACTGATGGCACACTGATGGCTGGAGTTGCTTTGGGTATCTGTGTTCTCCGGTGCGGACTCATATGGAAGTCCCTATAAAACATACTCTGGAGGCAATACAATCCACTCCTGCAATAAATTATACAAGTTAGGGAAGACGCTATAGAACATTTCTATGGAGGAAATACAATCCACTCCTGCAATAAATTATACAAGTTAAAGTAGTTTTCGTAGGGCATACAAATTAAATTAGCTAAGTTACAGTTATAAGCATACACAGCGCACAAAAGTAGCGTAGCTTTGGGATGACGACCATTTTCGGCCAGAATAATAGCATGATATAATCATAAGTGGCACGGTTCTAGCTTGCATGCCTTGTTATGGAAATAGAATGGCAAGTCACTTGACTGTCATGCCGTGTTACTGAGATAGAGTGGTGAGGCACGTAGCTCAAGCCCTCGTTTTTAATCTTATTTATTATTTTATTCAATGCTTATGTTTAAGAAAACACTTTAATGACTTTAGGGACTTCCTTTTTAACTTCTTCTTTTTTTAATTTAATGACTTTGTGGAATTTAAGGAAGTTGTGACAGCTGAATGCATCCACCGTAAACAAGTCCAGTCCGTCATGAAACTTTAAAATTAAGGTCGTCTTGAAAGTTGAAGCCACCAATTCTGTGGCAATTTAAGTTGGTTATATACATTATATGGAGAATCTTGTAACTCATATGTCCTCAACAAGGAATTTCTAAGAGGAAATTATGTAAAAAGAATCCTTTTTTGCTGCAGAAAAATATGCCATTGGTTGCGGACATAATTTTAAAGAATAATTCCACCATCAGAGGCGGTGCACTGTATGTTATTTGGGGCAATAATTGTAAGCCGATAGTTTCTATGAAACTTCACGCAACTTTTGTTTTTGTTGCCTGCTAGTTTTGCCGATTTTTGTTTAATTATCCGCTATACAAGAAATTTA
Source organism: Pinus albicaulis (assembly GCA_034641835.2). Taxonomy (NCBI): domain Eukaryota; kingdom Viridiplantae; phylum Streptophyta; class Pinopsida; order Pinales; family Pinaceae; genus Pinus; species Pinus albicaulis. Next base: position 289,533,276 of record CM076572.1, on the reverse strand, counting down.
GATGTTAATTTTATCTGTTTTATTTAAATATAAATTCTTTTGCCGAAAATTTAGGTGTTAGTTTTGTACCTATTGCTTAATTTTAAATCTTTAGCAAGAAATTACGGGGTTCACTATTGAGTGGATCAAGGAAGGGAGAAATTTGGAGGACGGTCACTTAATTCGACTTCAACTTCAACTTGTCTGAAAGATTACTTAACTGATTTATCTGCTCTTGAGTTAATCAAGGAGATGAGAATATTGAAGAAGTGACTTATTTCGATCTCAAGAAGTTATTTATGGTAGGTGTGAACGATTATTTAGCTATTTTTTTTGTTTGCCTCATAGTTTTTTTATCCTTCGTCTCAACTACTATTTAGCTGATTTTTTTTGTTTGCTTGATAATTTTAATTGTTTGTCGGTATATTTTTCTGTTTGCATGATAATTTTTAGTTTGTGTTCTTAAGCTCAACAAAAGCAGCGGCAAAATGGATTTTCATATCTACCTTGCAAGGAAAAACATGCATACTTCGATTTTTAGGTCAGATACATTACTGTAGCAATCACGACAGAAATCAGCGAGGAAAAGCCTTGAAATGTAAGTCACTGGTCCAAATGGTGTTTTCGTTAAATATTGAGCCTTGAAATGTAAGTTACTGGTCCGAATGGTATTTTCATTAAATATTGAGCCATGTCTTGTCTTTCTTATGGCGTACAAATGCAGGCCGACACATTATTCTTTCTCAATAAAAAGCGTGCACCTTGTCTTTTTTATGGCGTACAAATGCAGGCTAACACATTATTCTTTCTCAATAATAAGCGTGCACCTTATCAAAATATTGGAATGAAAACAATTTCTATACAAAATATTGAAATGAAAACAATTTATATAATCCGTAAAGATGAGTTGTGCTTTTGTTAATGATACATCTGTGATTTTCTTTGAAAAGGAGTCGTCCAAGGTAATGAGCTCTTTAAATCGATGAAGAGCATGGAGCACATGTTATGCAAAAGGTGCAGCGCAAGGTTATGCGTATGATGCTAATGGTCATAACATCACAACTTTCTATGTGCCAACCTCGTAGAAAGATAGTGCAATTTCTTGAATTGTTATGCACATTAAATAATCAGGATACTTACTGTAAAGCTGAAGGCAGGGACGAGCTGCCATGCAGTCTCTCTTGTTTAATTTAATATATATATATATGGTTTAATATTTAATGAGTTCCCAAAAAAATATGATTATTGTTTTGAGTTTCATTTCTTTTTCACCACCTATATTGTGAAAGCATCAATGATATATATATATTCCGTCAAAATGGCTCAAAGCAAAAAAAAGATTGCAAGCTATATTAATATGAATTAGTGTTATAAATAGCTATCTTTCTTTAAAAAAAAATATTTTAATTAATTTTCAAGAGTTTATCATTCTTTTGAATTTGAATTTATCATATATTCTGTTGTGTTTAATTAAATTTAACTTTATTATATTAACTTTGTTTAATTTATATTAATTTGTTTTATAAAAAGATATATTTTTGTTTTTATTTTCAATAAAATAATAGATATTTAATTTTTCTATTAAATTAGTTTAGAACTATTTTAATTATGGATCTATCAAGTGTAGATAGTAATAAAAATTTTTGAAGTGCAAACCTCTAATTTTTCAGCGAAAAATTTACAAAATGTTTGGAGGTTGAGAGTATCCACGCATATAAGTTTGGAGTTAAGATGGATCAAGGTTGTGCATCCATGGAAAATGAATTGAACGTCTAATTCTTTTGATCAATTTAAATATTCTAAATATGTTTAAGAATACTCTCCTCATTTTAATTTTAAATTTTCTTAGTTACCTTGGTTTGTTGAAATGAGAGAAACTATTAATCATTTGAATAACAAAAACTGAAGAGATATAAATTTTGAATGCACAGTTTCAATGTGACAATGTTGAATGATAGAAAATGTGAATAATAATATTGTAGTCAATTTCAAATATTCTTCATTATGATCAATTTCAAATTATTTTCTTCTATTGTTCTTATTGTCACACCTATATTGAAATCAATAGATCTAGTGGAAACAATCAAATAGGATTAGAAATCAACATCTATACTAAAATCAATGCACTAGTTTAAGAAATCAAATAGGATTAAAAATTTTAAATACAGAGTGAAAATGTAATAATATCGAATGAAAGAAAATGTGAATAATAAGAATCTAACCAATTACAAATAGTCTTCTTCGTGATTAATCTCAAACTATTTTCTTGTACTATTCTAATTGTCACACCTATTATTTTTTCCATCTTTTCATATGGCTCATATGAAAAGGGTAGTTGAGATCATACCTTATCTCTCTTTCTCTCCAATATTAACAGAACATTTCTCCAAAGTCAATCACTATGACTTTGGAGTGTTAAAATCAAAGTTTCAATGGTAGTTGTTTTCTATTAACGTGCTTGAATGCAAAGTCAATAATAAAGCCAAATGATGAAAAATGGGAATAATATGTATTCAATTACAAATAGTTTACAATTACAAGAAGCAAACATTTCACATAAGTGAACATTTTAGTTAAGATAATTCAAGTGTTTTTTTTAATGCTTGAATTACGAACTTAGAGACCAATACATGCATCAATAATTATTTTTTTCTTATAGTGAAATCAATGCACACTATTATTATAATTACTTTGAAATTACCGTAAATCATACATCTAGTTACAATTAATCAGAAATCAATATCTACACTGTAATCAATGCATCTACTGTAAGGATTAAAATAAGATTATAAATCAACATATACAATAGAATCAATGCATCTAGTGAAACCAATCAAATAGGATTATAAATAAACATCTAGATTGGAATCAATGTAGCTATTTCAGTGAACATAAATGTATCTTCTAGTCCCTCTCTCCCCCATATATCTCTCTCTCTCTCGTCTTCCCTCTCTCCCCCATATATCTGTCTCTCCCCACCTCTCTCTCCTTCTCTATATCTCTCTCTTCTTCCCTATCTCTCTCCCTTCCATATTTATCTATATCTCCCTCCACCTCTCCTTATTTTCCTCCCTTTATGAGCCCACCAAACACACACACTCTCACTCCCCATATCTATCTATCTCTCCCTCCCTCTCTCTATCTGTTAGTATCTTCTTTAGTTTCTCCCCCCTCCATATATATATATATATATATATATATATCATTGTCTCTATTTATTTTTATATCTCACCCTCCAATCATAAAAACCCACTCTCTCCATATATATCAATTTATTTATCTATCTATCTCACATCCCCCCCCCTCTCTCTCTTTCCTCTCTCTCTTCCCCCTCACTCTCTTCTCCCCCTCACTCACTGTCCATCTCTCCCTTGTCACTCCCTCTCTGTATCTACTTTTTTCTCTCTATGTATTTCTTATTCCATCCCTCTATCTCCCCTTCCCTCTCTGTTTCTCTTGTACCTCCCTTTGTCGCTCCCTCAATCACTCTCTTTCTCTTTCTCTTTATTCCAAATTTTTCACTATCTCCCCATCAAAATCAATCACTCTCTTCCTCCCTTTCTCCTTCTCTCTTTCTTGTCATATCTCTCCCACCTCCCTCTTTATCTCCTACCAATATCTCTTTCTCACTCTCTCTTCCCTCCAACTCTATCAATATATCCCTCCCTCTCTCTCTCTCCCCCATCTCTCCCTCTCTCTCCCCTTCTTCGCTCCTCTCTCTCACTCTCTATCTCTTCCTTGTCACTCCCTCTCTCTATCCACATCTATCTCTCTCTAGGTATTTATCCTTTCATCCGTCTCCCTCCCCTTCAACTCCATATCTATCTCCCTCCATGTCTCCTTATATATCTACCATCCTCTCTCTCTCCCTTCCTCTCCTACCTCCCTCTATCACTCTCTCTCTCTCTCTTTGTGCCCCCATCACTCTATCTCTCTCGCTCTTTCTCCCCCCTTCACCCTCCATCTCTGTCATTGTTTCCTTCTCTCTACCCCGTTATCTCCCCTCCCCACCTCTCTTTCTCTCTCCTCCTCCCTTCTTCTCTCTCTCCTCCCTCCATCCCTATATCAATAATCATCACTCTACGTAATATATAATATATGTTTACCCCCATCACTCTCTCTCTCTCTCTCTCTCTCGCTCTCTCTTTGCACCATCAAAATTTTCCACTATCTACCCCTTCATCTCCATTTCTCCCTCCCTCCCTCTCTCCTTCTCGATACACTTGTCTCTCTCTTCCTCCCTCTTTTTCTGTCTCTATATTTGTCTCTTTCTCTCCATCTGCCCTGTAGATTTTTCACTAAATCACTCCTCCTCTCCTTCTCTCTCCCCCTATCTACCACCTTCATATCTATGTCTTGTTCTCTCTATTCCCATTTTCTCTCTTTCTCTGACTTTCTCCATCTCTTCCTTGTTACTCCCTCTCCCTCTCCACCTCTATGTCTCCATGTCTCTGTTCTTCCCTCTCTCTCTCTCCCCTTCAAACTTGATCTCTCTCTCTCTCTCTATCGCTCTCTCTCTCCATCCATATCGTCAATATTTGTCACTCTAGGTAGTCATTAATATATGTAAGGTCTAATATAATAATACTTATAATGGAAATTAGTATTATTATAATGTATTTGAACATTAATGATCAACATTATTTATTGGTAAACCAATAATAACATATAAATAAATAAAATGATAACGAAACAACATTATTTTAACATTACATAATAGACATACCAATTTCTTCTTATCAAATTGGTAGCTCTCCGATTTAAATTTTATATTTATATATGTTTTGTTTTTAATATTAAAACATTTGAATCCAACATTTAATTTTTTTCTTCTATATATATTTTTCTTGACATTTAACAAAAATTGAAATACTTTCTTAAATTATGCCTAGACATCTCCCCTATATTGGGTTGCAGAGTGTCTCTTGACAAAATTATTATTTTATATTATAGTTTTTTCATTTACTTGTTTTTTTAATAGTATCTTAATTAAAATATATATTAAAATATTCAAGAATATTTTTAATTTAAATAAGAAACTTAATGCAGTGCTACAAGTTGAACACAATTTATTTCCACTTTAATTAATAAATATAAATAAAATATTTAAATTTTTTTTATTTATTTATTTATTAAATTGGAAAAAAACAAAAACTTAAATATTAATAATAAATATTCATATATATATATATATATATATATATATATATATATATATATATATATGTGTGTGTGTGTGTGTGTGTGTGTGTGTGTGTGTGTGTGTTTTCTAAATTTAAGTTTCAATTTAAATTAGGTAAAAACTACTTTTATTATTAAAGGCTTCTCATTTCAAATTTATGAAAATAATTAAAGACCAAAAAATAACTGGAATATATTTGATTTATTAATTGCTAATCACTTTAGCATTTTTATATTAACTTCATGTATTTTAATATAAATAACCGACCTACATCGATCTTTACTTTGAGAGGGACTAAATTTCTTAAGGTGTAAATTTCTTTTTGAGCACAAAACTTAAAGAAATGTTTGCACGTTAGGAGATTTCCTCTTAGTGATTCATAAATCCATAATTAAAATTGACGTAGGCTAGTTTCATTTCTGTGGGGCTACAAATTTTCTTGAACATATTATTAATTTGATAACTTTTTAATATGTTCAGTATGTATAATATTCATTTTCTCATTTTAATATAGGTATTTGAAAGAAATATAGGTCCAATGCACACGAGATCTAGAAGAGAAGGATGTATTGTCTTATCAAATGTCCAATGCTGAGAACATAGAGTGTCAATAACTTATATGATGCAATATGGAAAAATAAAAGGATTGAATGCAAATTTAAAATGTTACAATTTTGAATTATGGATAATACAAATGAGAAGTGTGAATTCAATTAAAAATGCTTTACATTGTGATCAATGTCAACCTCTCTTCTTCTACTTTTCTTATAGTCACACCTACTACTATTTGCATCTTTTCATATTTACCATATGAAAATTGATTTTGAAATCATTGGCCATTCAAATATTTTCTTGAGATATTGTAGTAAACAAAATATTGTAAATTTATGTAGATGTTATATGCTTGATACAACTTTACTTTTTCTCCCAATATCATTTAGTAATCACATAAACAATAAAGTAAAATGATGATAGAACATACAGTAGATCGAGAGAAGACAAGCCAGAAATATATAAGTGTGTTGGTGCGTTATGACAGTCAACAAGATGCTTCAACCAACAAAGTCTCAATATGGTCAGCCAACCAACAATGTCACACAACCCTCTAGGATAGCCAAACGGTCAACTCAAAAGTCAACGTTTTCAGTCAATGGTCAACACAAATAGCAGCAGCAGCTAGGTCAACGCAGAAAATTCAAAGTCGGAGTCTTACCTCGATAATAGTGCCAAAAAATGGGGATTTGGAAAATATAACTTTTTGGAGAGTTTCAGGTCATTTTGACCTTGCGTTGACCAAAGTCAACGCTGGTCAAATTTTGCTGCAAAAACCCTAGACTGAAATAAGAAATGTGTTGCTGCTTGGAATTTCCCACGTGTGGAGAGAAGAGCCACCAAGGTCATCGAACCAATCAGACAAGGAGAGAGAAATGTGTGAGGATGAGATGAGTGAAAATGTACTCCAACGTTGACCAATATATATCCATCAATGAGGGTGTTTGAAACAACTGTTGGGGCACAAATCCTTAAGGCCGACCTACACATATCTTGAATAAATTCAAAATAAATTTTCTTCTCATCGAATCAAGATGATCTTTAGATCAATATTGCACCTCTCTGAAAGAGGAATCCAATAAAAATATTGGTATCTTCATCTGAGAATCACAACATGGATTTTGGCCCCAGTTGTCCAAGATTAACACTCCCTCACAACTAGGGAGAACTCCATACACCTGTGCAATCCAAACATCGTGCGTCATCTCGCCGTAACCTGCTTTGCTGGCTTCTTTATTTCAGAACAGAAGTGGTTCAGTCACAAAGACATCAGTCCCGACTGACAGATTCAACCCAAAGGTCTGAAACCTCTTTAGGACTCAGAAAGAGTCTCATACCAACCTGAAGTTATTTTACCTGACCCAAAGTCATTTGGAGGTCTGAAACCTCACTATACTTGATCCCAGATCAAGTGGTTGGATGGTGCCATCCTAGATAGAGAGTACAATAATATATGATGCATCGATTAGTCTTTGCAACTAGTCTCTAGCTTTTCCCACCTCACTAGACAAATGATAGGTACTTCCCATGAGCCCTGGAATCAATGGGTAGGATGCATACGGGGCATAGATAATGAGAGGTGAACCAACTCAATCATCACAACGGTGGGGTAGAAGCACACCAACAAGGTTTTTCAAGCCTATCCACGTGGTTTCTTATAACTCCAAGAAGCTATCCCTAAGGCTCCCAAGAGCTCCCAGAGCTCATTGTCCCACAAGACCCTCAGCATAGGATCGTTCCACGATACCAAGTCTCCCATGGAATTTTAGGAACTTGACCTTCCCAAGGGGATTTGTGAGAATATCTACGACCTGCTCATCAGTTCCTATATGATTGAGCCTTACAGCGCATCACTGTAACATATCCCAGATAAAGTGGTACCTGATATCAATATTCTTGGATTGATCATAGAAAACGAGATTCTCGAAGAACCAAATCCCACTCTGGTTATCACAAAGTATCACGGTGGTATCTAGCACATCCATGAACATCTCACTGAAGATATTTCACAACCAAACTGCTTCCCAACAGGCCATACTCGTTGCAATGAATTCGGCCTCCCCGGTGCTCAAAGCCACAGACTTCTGCTTCCTGCGTATCCAAGATATCGAAGAAGAGCCAAGTGTGAAGTAGCATCCTGATGTGCTCTTACGATCCACCACACTGCCAGCCCAATTGACATCAATATATCCAGAGAGTGTCACGTTCCCGACAGTGTATCTCAGCCCATGGTTTATTGTGCCCTGAAGATATCTCAAAAGGTTCTTGGCACCATCCTAGTGAAAGTGATGAGGCTCAACCATATGTTGACTCAAAATTTTCACTGCAAAACATACATCTGGACGGGTGTTCACTAAGAACATCAGGGCCCCTACGAGCTGAGGATACTTAATAGGATTTTCTAGCACGGGCCTAGGAGCACTGCCACTCAACTTCTTAAAGTTGAGCTCCATCGGTGTCGACACGGATTTACAGTCCACCATACCAAATCTTTCGAGAAGCTTCACAATGTATTTTCCTTGAGAAAGGAAAATCTCGCCAGGTCTCTGCCAGACCTCTAGGCCTAGGAAGTAATGCATCAATCCTGGTTCCTTCATCTTGAACTCAACAGTGAGATCCCTCTTGCACTGATGAATGAGAGGGATAGCACCTGTCTGGAAGAGGTCGTCCACATACAGCACCAGAATGAGAGGCTTTTATCTATCAACCTTGAAGTAAAGGTTTGGATCAGCATTACTACGAGTGAAGCCCAACTTCATCAGGTAGTTATCTATCCTCTCGTACCAAGCTCTGGGTGCTTTCTTCAGCCCATAGAGGGCTTTATTCAACCTGCATACATGGGTGTCCCGATCTTGGACTTTGAACCCCAAAGATTGCTCAACATACACCTCTTCCTTTATCGCACCATGCATAAATGTGGTCTTTACATCCATCTGATGAAGACTCCATCCTTGTGTAGCAGCAAGGGCTATGATAGATTGGATGGTGGTATATCGGGACACAGGTACAAATATATCATCATAGTCTATGCCTTCCTTTTGAGAGAAGCCACGGGCAACGAATCTTTCCTTGACCTTTTCAGCACTTCCATCAGATCCATGCTTGATCTTGTAGAGCCATTTCGAGGTGACAACTGCTTTTTCCTCTAGTCTTGGAACCACATCCCAGAAATCATTATTCATTGTGGACTCATACTCTTCATGCATAGCCTCCTTCCAGACTTGATGCTTTACGACTTCCTCAAAAGATCCAGGCTCACATTGTACAATAGTACTGATGGCTGGTAGATACCCTTGGTATCTATTCAGCTTCTTGCTTTCACGGAATGTCCCCCTTGGGGCCATATGTCCCTCGGCATCCTCGAGAGTGTCCTTGAGCCATGATGGTCTCTTCCCTATCAAAGGAGGTGGATCGATCAGGTCCATCGGTCCTTCAGCATTGAGCAGTGTTTCATCCTTCGGTTATTCTTGATTTCCAGGCCTTGCTTCTTGAGCTTCCTCCGATCTCAAAAGATTGACTACTTTCCTTAGGGAATAATCTTCGTTAAAGGTAGCATCGTGGCATATATTCACTTCCCTTTGACCAGGCACATAGACCCTATAGGCCTTCAAATTTTCGTTGTAGCCCACAAACATTCCCTTCTTCCCAGAACCATCCAACTTGCTCCTCTTCTCTTTCAGCACATGAAAATAAACAGGACATCCAAAAACTCTAAAATGTGAGACGTCGGGTTTCTTACCAGAGAAAACCTCTTCAGGATTTTTGGAGTCCAAAATGGAATGCGGGCATCAGTTTTGTATGTACACAGCAGTGTTCGTAGCTTCTCCCCATGGAAACTTCGGTAGACCCTTGTCACATAGCATGGCATGTGTAACTTCCACAATGGTTCTATTCTTTCGTTCAACAATGCCATTCTGCTCAGGAGTATCTACAGTTGTAGTCTCGCTCTTGATGCTAGCTTCTCTGCAAAAGTTCTTTAACTCATTCATCTCATATTCAGTACCATCATCGGTGCTTAATATCTTGATCTTATTCCTTGACATATTTTCCACCAAGGCTTTGAAGGTACGGAACCACATGAAAGCCTCATCCTTCTTCTTCAAGAAATATATCTAGGTTTTGCGAGATAAGTCATCTATGAATGTCATATAATAATAACATCCTCCCAAGGATGTCACGAGCAGCATACTAGATAGATCAGAATTTATCAATTGCAAGACATCAGATTTCTTTGTGACACCTGAGGGGAAAGGTTCCCTTGTATGCTTTCCTTTGGCACAACCTTGACATACACCTTCATGATTATTTGAGAACTCGGGCATCCCCATCACCACCTTCCTTTCTTCGGGAAGGGCCTTTTAGTGAAGGTGTCCAAACCTCCGCTGCCATAGTTCAGTCTGTTGGATAGTCTCACACATCATCGCTCCCAGTGGACTTCCTCCAACCTCGTAGAGTGTATCAACTCTAAACCCAATCGTGATAGCTTCCTTGAAACTCTTCTTCCACATGCGCACCTTCCCATCAATGAATTCCACATTGAAACCTTTGTCTTCCATGGCCGATAAAGACACAAGGTTCTTCTTCAAATCAGGTACATAGAGTACATCCTCCAAGCGGAGGACTTGACCTTGAGACAAGTGGAGGGTCACAGTCCCTGTCCCTTTCAAGGGATATGTGACATTATCTCCAAGGATAATTTCCAGATTAGTATCCTTCTCAACCATTTCAGAAAGTTCTTCCTTGAACCCAGCGATGTGCCTTGAGGCACCACTACCTATCAACTAGACATCCATAGTGTCGGGTGGAGATGCAGCAGAGATACAAGAATGAATTCATTTATTTTATCAACAACATTTGATTCCTCATACCTGGAATTTCTCGACCTTTTGAAAGGTTGACCATTTCTGCCGAAGGGAGCCTTCCTCTTTCCCTTAAACCTGTTGTTCCTTTGATTTCCATTCCTCCGGTTGTTGTAGTTATCATCATCGGGAGAATCCCTCTTGAAAGGGAATTATCTAGCATAGTGACCTGGGCTATGACAAGTGTAACACTTGCCTTTCTTTTCTTGGGCCCTTTCTCTTCCTTTGTTCGTTGGACCACCAAATTTATTCTTTCTAGAATGAGCAGCATAGGCAACATTTCCTTCATTTTCATACTCCTTGATCCTTGTCTCTTCTTGTATGCATCTCGATAGTACTTCGTCAAAGTCAGGTATCACATTGTTATTGAGAATGGTAGTGTTGAACACATGCCATTCTCATGAGAGCCCTCCAAGTGCGGTGAGTACCATTTCTCGATCAACTATTGTCTCCCCAATAGCCAACAGATTGTTCTTGATCTCGGTTTGCTTTAGAAAATATGATTGAACATACTCATCCCTGCCTTTCTTCAGATTCTTCAATTGATTCTTGAAGAATAGGACTTGATTCGCATTGTTCACCTTGAACATGTTTACCAACTCATCATACATCTCCTTGGATGGGCCTAGCTCAGAGATGTAGGCAATGAAGCTCTTATGAATTGAGTCCCTGATCATTACCTTTGCTTCGGTCTCCCCCTTCTTATACTTTGTTTTGGCAGCAACAGTTGTAGTGGATGGAGGCTCTTCAATTTTACCCTGCACATAGTCCATGACATCTTGGTCTTCCAAGTTAAGATCCAATGTAATATTCCAAGCATGGAAGTCATCCTTCCCAGTCGATTTGTCATGAACCTTAAAGCCATTGTAGTTTGAGGAACCCATCCTCTTCTTCGGTGATTGCTACAAACTAGGTCATTGTCTTCACCTCAGCTCTGATTCCGTGTAAATTTATGTAGATGTTCTATGCTTGATGCAACTTTAATTTTTCTCCCAATATCAATTAGCAATTACATAAAAAATAAATTAAAATGCTGATAGAACATACCAGTAGATCGACAGAAGAAAAGCCAGAAATATAAGTGTGTTGGTACGTTACGACGGTCAACAGGAGGCTTCAACTAGAAAATTCTCAATATGGTCAGCCAACCAGCAATGTCACACAACCCTTTAGGATAGCCAAACGATCAACTCAAAATTCAACCCAAAAAGTCAACGTTGTTAGTCAATGGTCAAAGAAAACAACAGTAGCAGCTAGATCAACCCAGAAAATTCAAATTCAATGTCTTGCCTCGGGAATAGTGCCAAAAAATTCACATTTGGAAAACTGAACTTTTGGGAGAGTTTCAGGTCCTTTTGACCAAAAAAGTCAACAATGGTCAAAGTTTGCTGCAAAAACCCTAGACCGAAAATAGAAATGTGTTGCTGCTTGGAATTTCTCACGTGTGGAGAGAAGAGCCACCAAGGTCATCAATTCAATCAGATGAGGAGAGAGAAATGTGTGAGGATGAGATGAGCGAAAATGTCCTCTAACGTTGACCAATATATATCCATTAATGAGGGTGTGTGACAAAACTGCTGGGGCACAAAACCTTAAGGCCGACCTGCACATATCTTGAATAAATTCAAAATAAATGTTCTTCTCATCCGATCAAGATGATCTTTAAATCAATCTTGCACTTCTCCGAAAGAGGAATCCAACAAAAATATTGGTATCTTCATTTGAGCAACACAACATGGAGTTTGGCCCTAGTTGTCCAAAATGAACAAATATTATGTTTATCTTTATTCTCAATATTAATATTAGATTTTACCAAATCTAATCCTTAATACTTATGGATTGTTAGGCCCTAAGAAAGTTTTAAAGGAATTTATTTTTAATTACCTCTTTAACAGTTGTAGTTAGGAACTATTTGAGGGGGTGATTTGTTCCATGATACTCCCATGAAATTATCAAATTTTACTCAAACATTATGTGTTTGGTTATAGGGTGAAAATTTACAGTTGTACTAAATTTTATATACAAATCTAACCAAACCATTTATGAGTGGTACACTAGTGCATATGTTTAGTGTAAGCATCACTAAAACTTCAACTATAATAATTAAATCAAATTCTATAAATTCTTCATTTTCTTCCATGTTATTTCTTTTTCTTTTTGTAGCAACATTGAATGCCATGGGATAGTTTAGGTTTTCTGGAAAAGAGTTATTATGATTTTGTATATCATCCTTTTTAACAAACAAATGCATTTCCTTATCAAAGGACTATTTGGTAGAACCATGAAATTATGTATTTGTAAGTGATCTGAAAGAACTGTATTAGTTTGTTGTGCTAAATGTATTTTCAGTGATAAGACATGTGAATACTTGTCTCCATAGTTTTCTTAAGTATTAAGGATTTTAACCATGAAATATAACTGATTTTACTGAATTAGAAGCATGAAATGAGATCAAACAACACTGAGCAACAATGTATAATAGAGAAATAAAACCACACATAACATTTACACAACATGCTTGATGAAGTAGTTCACCCCTCCTCGGCTACATATGTTGGTCTAGCTCCCAATGTCATGTCCATATTTCATTAAGCTCAAATTTTTGCAAATACATGTGTTTACGGGCCTCTAATGGTTGTTTTCTCTGTACCAATGGCTTCATAATGCTCCAATTAGTCTATAATAACTTTCCATTCACCCCATTTAGGCGAAAATTGACCCTCCAAGTCATTTGCCCAGTAATCCCTAGAAATCCGCCACTAAATTTGGTGAACTGCACTTAATTGCAGTTAAAAATGGCCAAATTCCATGAAAATAGTGGCACACTAATGTTTTCGACAACTTTAACCATAAGAGTTAATTTAAAGGGGAGCAGGTTACATTTAAATGCCAAACCAAGAAACCCCGAAACTAAGGTTACATTTAAATGTTGGAGCAGAACCCCATGTTGAAACCACGGTAGTAGTGGTGGAACCGGAGTAAAACACGGAGTCTACCCTGACCGCACATAGTATTTTTTTATAACCACAGCATGTGAACTTGTTCAACAGAGGAGGTTATGGTTGCATCGGGTTAACATATACTATTGCAGTCTGTTACAGTGGCATGTGACCACACTATGGGGCCACTGGCGGGTTGGGACCGTCGGCGGTCCCCAACCCCCGCTTACCAATTGTTCAAATTTTAAATAAAATCGTTGCTCCATAATGGTTGAAACTCAAACGTAGCCTGGTTGGTGGAGATCTTTGCACGTAGGCTGGAGGTCGCGAGGTCGAACCCTGCGGACCTTGACCTAAATTTTACACTACTGCTCAAGGGACATGTGACGGCCTCAGGGCTCGCCACATGTCACTGTTCCATTGGTCCACCAAATAAAACGTACAATCCACCATCAAATTACAACGCAACACTTTTCAGCCTTTGACTGGCTCTGGGAAAAGGATATTCTTCAGAATATCATTTTTACTGATTGTGCACCTACATGCTGGCTGGGCATCCCAGTCAAACCTATCGCAAAATTTAGTTGTTTGGGAAATCGATCAGAATGTGATATCTCCCTCACATGACATCGGTTGTTCGAACCGTTCATAACATTGGCATTAGGAAGATGAGATTTATGCAACCATTCTAGTTTCAAACCAATCCTGTAACTTTCAATTTTGAGAAAAAATTATGAATACCTGATCACACCTCCCCATTAAGAGGCTTTTGGACCTCAAAAGACTTTGATTACCTGTTCAGTAGATGAGGGTACAACTCCCTCACCTTTCCAACTTCCATCCACTTTGCGTTGCTTGGCTTACTTCCTTTGACCCCAACTCGAAGGTAGTCAACACTTCCCCTCTTAGATGCTCTTGTCCTCCTGTCAAGAATTATATCTTCCTTGAGCTCATCCACAAATTTTGGTGAGAAATATTCAATAAAAGGCAACTGAACGTCACTTCCTTGATCATCGATCAAAGTTGGCTCATACAAACATATGTTTTAAACATTAGCAAATGAATACATTTGCATATATGAAGGCAAGCCAAGTTGAAATACATTGTTACCAACTTGCTTTATGATCTTGAATGGACCATAGTGAATGGGTTTGATCTTTTTACCTTCTCCATGCATCCTTTATTTTCTTATGTGAAACCATACCTCATATCCTTCTTGAAACTTATGATTAACTCTATGTTTGTCATGCCATTCCTTGTGTTTGCTTTGACTCTTCTCAAGTTGTTCTTGAACTTGTTGATGTATAATTTGAATTTGTTCAATGAATTTTTGAGCCTTGTCAATATCATTATGCCCATCAATTGCAACATCCTTCGCAAAGATGAAGTCTAATGGCGATTTTGGAAAATACCTAAAGCATACTTCAAAAGGTGATGTATTTGTAGAAGAGTGCTTTGCCCGGTTGTAAGTGTGTTAAATGTAATGTAGTTGCTAATCCCACAACTTGGGATGTTTGCTGCAATATCCTCTCAATAGATGCACAATGGTTCTGTTCACCACCTCAATCTAGCCATCAGTTTGCAGATGGAAAGAAATACTCTTTTTCAACTTTGTGTCCATCATACTCCAAATTTTGGACCAAAAATTCCCAATGAACCTGGAATCGTTGTCAGTAACAATAGAAGTAGGCAATCCATAATGAACCCATACATGTTGAAAATAAAGTTCAGTAGTTTTTTCAGTAGTAATGGTTTTCTTACATGGCATAAGTATACACATTTTACTGAATCTATCCACAACAACATAAATATAATCATGATGTTTTCTTTACATAGGTAGACCTCTAACAAGGTCCATGGAGACACTCTCCCATGGCCTTTATGGTACCAGTAGTGGTGTGTACAACCCAAGCTTTCTATTGCTAGGCTTGCTTGTTGCACACATAGAACAACCTCTTATAAAACACGACACACTATCTATCATGCGAGGCCAATAGAAATACCTATGTAGATGCACCACTGTTTTTCTTACCCCAAAGTGTCCAGCAATAAGAGAAGAATGGGCCTCTCTCATGACACTTAGCCTCTCTCCTTGTGGTATACATAGTTTGCCCAAATGAAACAACAAATTGTTATGCATGTGATAATCATTTTCTTCAACTTGATTCCCTTCACTCACACTAGCATACACATCTTTAAAGTCAACATCATGTGCATATTTTTCTATGTAACTCTCATGTACAATAGAATCATTTTTAAGTAAGGTAGAAGCACTTATAATCAGTCTTGAAATCATATCAAAAACTTTATTTAAAATACCTTTCTTGTACCTTATAACCAAGTGAAATTGTTGAAGAAATCCCATCCACCTGAAAATTTTTGATTGCTACAATTTTGTTTGCAACTGCAAGTACTGTAATGGTTGGTGATCCTTATGTATAATTGTCCCTTTACCCATCAAGCAGTGTTTCCACTTCTTGAAACTTTGTACCAACGGATACAAATCTTTGTCATATGTAGGATAATTAGTTATAGCACCATTTAATGTTTTAGAATGAAAATCAATAGGCTTACCATGCTACAAAATAACTGCGCCCATGGCATAAACACTAGCATCGATTTGTATCTCAAATAGTTCTCTCAAATTTGGAAATGCAAGGACAAGAGCTGAAGTGATCTTGTCTTTTAAAGATTATAAAGCTTGTTGTTGTTTTCCTCCCCATTGGAAGCCTTTCTTCACACTTGTCATTTCATGCATAGGAGCTGTGATGGCAAAAAATTTGGCAATAAACTTTCTCCAATATTGAGCTGCACCTAAAAAACATCTTACCCCGATTACTGTTTTGGGAGTGGGCCAATTCAAAATGGCTTCCAGTTTAGAGGGGTCAATTCTCAACTCGCCACCTCCTACAATGTGTCTCAAATAAACCAAATAATTATTTCCAAACTCACATTTTGATATCTTAAGAAACAATTTCTCTTTTCTCAAAACATCAAGCACTCTATTCACATGCAAGACATGTTCTTCTGTTGCTTTTCTAAAAATCCATATGTCATCTAAATACAAAATCACAAATTCATCAAGAAATTGACGCAATACACTATCCATAACATGCATGAAAGTCTCCAGTGCATTACACAAACCAAATGGCATAACCAACCACTCAAAGAGTCCTTGTTTGGTTTTGAATGCAGCTTTCCATACATCACTTTATACAATTCTTACTTGATGATATCCACTTTGTAAATCAAACTTAGTGAAAAACTTTTCTTTTCTCAGCTAATCAAGCAAACCATCTATCCTTGGGAGTGGGTATCGATTCTTTACCATTATCTTGTTCAAAGCTCTGAAGTCTACACACATGCACCAGGTCCCATCTTTCTTCGGGATCAAGACTATGGGTGAACCGCATGGTGAAGTGCCTGGCCTTATGATTCCTTTGTCCAAAATCTCCTTTATTTGCCTCTTTATTTCAGCATTCTCAATTATCGACATGCGATACATGCTGATTTTTGGAAGAGGACAATCTTGCTCCAACTGAATCTCATGTTGAATTTCCCTTTTTGGAGGAAATCCTGTTGGCTCCTGAAACATCTCATGATGTGCATCAACTACATATAAATATGATTTCAACTTTGGATCACAACCCTCAAATGATTCATGATTAACATCAGCTTTATGCTTAATCATTAGAATAACAAAATCCTTACTTGAATTTACCAGCCTCTTTACCTGTCCAACATTTACCATAGAAATGTTTGTCTTCTTGTTATCTACTCTAACAATGTACTCCTTGAAATATTTGAATAAATGGTATTTGTTCTCATGGCGATGGAAGATCGCTTTCCTATCATACAAGTAAGGATTTCCCAACAAAATACCTGTTATGTCAAGAGGAACCACATCTAATTCAACTGTGTCAACAAAATGTGCAGCTATTGAAAACTGCAATATACATTTCTTTGAAACTTGTAAATTTGCATCCTTACAAATCCAACAAAGTGGATATGGTTTTGGATGTGGTATGGTCTCAATATTAAGTTTATTTACCAAGTCTTTAGAGATTAGGTTTTCTTGTGACCCACTGTCAAAGAATGTGTTAATCTTAGTATGTTTGGATATGACCCTCACATGAAACAGTTCAATTCTTTCTTCTTCATTTGGAGCATGTACGTGACAGTTTGATGTACAAGTACTGGGTTTAGTTTCAATTTCTTTCCCCTTCATGTTCTTCAATCCCATGGCTGTAATTTTAGATTCATCACCCGAATCCTTTCCTAAATCATGTTGAGTTGTAGCTGCAGTTTTCTGTTTCCCTTTGTTGTTGAAATATTTTGTCCTCTTTTCACGATGTAATTTCCAACATTTACTTTCATTATGGCCTTCTTTTGAACAATGTTTACAAACCAATTTTTCTCCCTCTTTCTTAACATATGCATTATTTTTTCTTTTACCTTTTGAGGTATTATCTTTTTTTTTACCCTTAAAAGGTTTGTTTCTACCCTCTTCAGAAATTTTTTTCCCTTTAGCTTTTAGATGTGTGGCCTGAAGACATACTTCATCTAAACTTGTAGGGTTAAACATGAGGATAATATGTTTAAGGTAGCTATGTAAGCCTCCTATGTACTTGATAAAGTATCTTGGCTCTACAAATCTACCCCTAATAAGAGATCTCTTCTGCTAAATTCTTAGGTGTATTCTTGCACACTATGTCCTTTTAATTGTCTAAATATTTTCCAGATCATTATGGATTTCTGCATCTGATCTAATGAATAGAACTGTCGTTTTATTGCATAAATGAAATTAGTCCATGATAGAATAATCTTACAATGCTTCTTGATCCCCTCCTTTGCCTTGGATTCCCACCAAACAAGTGTCGCACCTTCCATTCTCAATGATGCTAATTTGATTTTGGCATCATCATCTTGGAGGTTCTGGATTCTCAAATAGACCTCCAATTTCCTAATCCAATTATCAAGATTTTCTACATTCACTTCACCACTAAACATTTCCAATTCAAACATAACATCAATTTTTAGAAAAGGAATTTTACCAGTGTTCTTTGACTTGTGTGACTAATGTACTGAAAATGAAGTAGAGGATGATGATGATGAGGGTGAGGATGATGAATTTCCACTGCCTCCATTTCCTCCATTTCCCTTCTTTGACTTATCTTCATCATTGTGACCTCTTGATGATCCCTGTCCTTCCTTGTGAAGTTTGGATCCTTCTCCTTCAATTTTCTCATTCCTTTATTGATAAAGGATTATAACAATCTGAGTCATGTTAAGGAATTCTTTCTTGAAAAATCTTTCTTACTCTTTGGGATCCGCTTCTTCATGGATTTCTTCTTCCTCTAAAGGGATGCTTAATGCTGATTCTCCTTCCTTAGGAGGTGAACTAGGTGGTGGAGATTGTGGAAATATTTCTCTCCTTTTTTGTGGCTCACTTTGAGACCCTCTTTCTTCCACCAATGTGCCTTCTCCTCTCTTTAGCTTGAGCCTAGCAAGCATGTGAAACTTGCAAACAGTGAAACAAATATTTGCAAAAAACAACACCAGAGAATAAACACTAGCTCTGATACTAACTGGATCTGAAAGGACTATATTAGTTCATTGTGCTAAGTGTCTTTTTAGTGATAAAACATGTGCATACTTGTATCCATTGTTTTCTTAAGTATTGAAGATTTTAACCATGAAATATAAGTGATTTTAGTGAATTAGAAGCATGAAATAAGAGCAAACAACACTAAAAAAAAATGTATAATAGAGAAATAAAAACACACATAACATTTACAAAGTAGGCTTAATGAAGTAGTTCACCCCTCCTGGGCTACATCTGCTAGTCCGGCTCCCAATGGCATGTCCATCTTTCCTTAAGCTCAAAATTTTTCCAACACATGTGTTTACAAACCTCTAATGGTTGTCTTCTCTACACCAATGGCTTCAGAATGCTCCAATTAGTCTAGAATGACTTTCCATTCACCCAATTTGGGCGAAAATTGACCCTCCAAGTCATTTTCCCAGTAATCCCTAGAAATTCTCCACTAAATTTGTTGAACTGCACTTAATTGCAGTTAAAAATGGCCAAATTCCCTGAAAATAGTGCCGCACTAATGTTCCTGCCATATTTAACCATAAGAGTTAATGTAAAAGGGAGGGGTTGGCCACATGTGAAACCCTGAAACCCCGGTTGCATTTAAATGTTAGAGCGGAACCCCATGCCCAAACCGTGGTAGTAGTGGTGGAACTGGAGTCAAACATGGAGTTTACCCTGACCGCATGGATAAGTTTGTTATAACCGCAGCATGTGGACTTATTCAACAACGGAGGTTATGATTGATAAGCCATCGGGTTAACATATACTATTGCGGTTTGTTATAGTGGACTGTGGCCACACTGTCGGGCCACTGGTGGGTTGGGACCACTGGCGGTCCCCAACCCCCGCATACCAATTGTTCAAACTTTAAATAAAATTGTTTCTCCATAATGGTTAAGACTCAAACATAGCCCGGTTGCTGGACGTCCTTGCACACAGGCCGGAGGTCGTGGGGTCGAACCCTACAGACTTTGACCTAAATTTTACACTACTTCTCAGGGGACACGTGGCAGCCTCAAGGCTAGCCACATGTCACCCTCCCATTGTTCCAACAAATAAAACATACAATCCACCATCAAATTACAATGCAACACTTATCAGCCTCTCACTGGATCTAGGAAAAGGAATATTCTTCGAAATATCCTTTTTGCTGACTGTACACTTGCATGTTGACTAGGCATCCCAATCAAAGATGTCGCAAAATTTAGTTGTGTGGTAAATCGATCAGAACATGATATCTCCTTCATACGACATCGGTTTTCGAACTGTTCACAGTGCCGAAATCAGGAAGACGAGATCTACACAACCATTTGGGTTTCAACCCAATCCTGTAACTTTCAATTTTGAGAAAAATTTATGAACACCTGATGAGTAAGCTTCATAAGTAATTTATAATCTTGCCTAGTTGGCATTGTATTCCTTACATTCATCAACAAATGGAAAAAACATTTTTTCTAATTTCATTGTCCATATTGTCAAAATACATTATCAAGTGTCATAAACCCCCTTCTGAAGGAGTTCCAAAATTATTTCTCAATACCTTTATATGTATATATTGGTTTATCCATAATAGATTGTAATTTTCCCAAATCACATAGTAATTTCATAAACCTCTCACTAAAAGCAACGTTACCACTTTCTAGGAAATCTCGTCAAAGTCACAATTCAATGATTTTTAATAGGTTGCTTGTAATAAAACACATTTCAGCTACCATGATATATTTCACACATGACTCATATTTTCTTGTAAGGTAGTTAAATGTTATTATTGTAGAGGAATTATTTATTTCATTGATTTTTGAAGTGAATAATGAATTATCATTGTAGATATGTTAAAAGTTGCAATTAAAAAAAGCCATCGATAAGCAGGAAGTTGAGCAGCCAATGAACGATGTAGACGTCAAGTACAATAGTTTTCACCAAATGAACGATGTAGTGAACCAACGAAACCCATTGGACCACAAGAGTTTGGGCACCAAACCATAGTGGAAATAGACCGTTAATGTAAACTCCAAATTTTAAATGTTTCAATACCAGTAAATTTACACTTTCCATTATTAAAATTTATAGCTATCTAGTATATGCAACTACAATGAAAAATATGGCCTCATACCTCATACCTCCTCTCTGTACCATAACAATGCAGCAATTAATAACATTATCATCGGTCATAATGATAGTAGTTTAAACAAATTTTTGGTGCAGAGTCGCACTGCGTTCACATTGTATGTCAGTCACATAAAATAATAAAAAAATTATTTACAGGTAGTGTATGACGTACTGCCGTAGAGCCTTGGTCCTCATAGCCATGGCGGTGCCGGTGGCACGCTTATATCATGCTCAATTTTTATGAAACCCTAAGGTTCAACTTTGGAAAAACTTAGAAATTTCCTATTTAGGGTTCAAAGAAATACACTAAGGTGATTATTAAATGTCACGACAGTGACATAATACTAATAATAATAATAATAATAATATATTATTACTATTATTTAATTATTATTAATATTAATATCATCATTACTAATTAAATAATATTATTTATCGTTAGTAATTTTTTTTTAAATTATTATAATTAAGTTATATAAATAATACTATTTTTCATAAGCTATTTATTTAGCTAGTAAAAACAATTGCATTAATATCAAGAAAGTGTTTCAATATTAATGGTTATTAGTGGAATACATTGACTTATCAACATTATTTGCAAACTCTTATTTTGGAGCAAAAATGCATTCTTTTGAGATAACACTTCACTATCCAAAACATTGTGTCATTTCAAGAGGATTATATATGTATACATTATAACGTATACAAAAATTGATTAAAATACATTAAAACAAAAACAAAAAAAAATCGAAAAGTTTAAGCTATTTTTCCACATTCTGTAGAATTTTTTTTTCTTACTTGCTCTATAGTCATGTTACTCCATTGATTCTTAATCCTCCATTCTCCTTTGTAGTTAACTAATTGCTTTAGTTTTTGTATTGCAAGCCTTTAACAATCTATTATTTCCATAATTTTTGTAGTTTTCCTTACTAATTATAAACCCAAGGACTAAACTAATTATAAACCCAAGAAATTATGAGTTTAATATATTATCAACGACACATTAATGTTATATTAATCTTCATATTTAAAATGTTTTAAGTATAAATTATTCTATGCATGAACGTATATAAATTATGGTTGACTATTGTTGACATGGTCAACTATAGTCTACAAGGGCATCATAATCAAGAATAATGAACATGAATACCATGCTAAACCCTTGGGTCAATATTATAAACCCAAGGGTTTAATTATAAACTGAAAGGATTAATGATCCTAAGGGATTATTAATATTATAAATCCAACAAATTAATATTATAAATCCAACAGATTATAAACACAACAAAATAATATTAATAAACATAAGGGATTAATAAACTATACCGATAAATATGATCAAACAAGGGATTAATATTATAAACCCAAGGGATAAATGTGGTTGACTATGTTCGTGTTTATAATATATATACGTTAACATATATTAACAATGGTTTATAATTGTTGACATGGTTAACTATAGTCAACATGGACATCATAATCACGAATGGTGAACATGAATACCATGCTAAACCCCTGGGTTTATATTATAAAGCCAATGGTTTAATTATAAACATAAGGGATTAATAATCCCAATGGGATATTAATATTATAAATCCAACAAATTAATATTATAAAGCCAACGGATTATAAACGCAACAAAATTATAATAATAAAATAAGTGGATCAATATTATAAAGGCAAGGGATTATTAATATTATAAACATAATTGATTAATATTGAAAACCCAAGGGATTAATAGACCATAGGTATAAATATTATAAACCAAGGGATTAATATTATAAACCAAAGGGATTGTGGTTAACTATGTTCACGTTCATAATACTTATACGTTAAAATATTTTAACTATGGTTTACTATTGTTGACATGGTCAAGCATAGTGAGCATGAGCATCCCTTAAGGTTTTAGTATTAATCCATTGGGGTTTTAGTATCAATCACTTGGGTTTATTAATCAAATGGTCATATGCCTAGAGTATAATATTAATCATAGGGTTTATCATACTAATCATAGCCTTTAATATATATGAATTGAGTTTATCGTCAAGGTAAACCATGGTTCACCATGGTCCAATGTCACATGTCGAGATGGATTTTCTCAATATGAAAATCAACCATTGTCAACCATCATCAACCATGGAAAATCATGGTCAACCATGGCCTAATGCCACATTGTGACAAAGATTGTATCAATATGAAAATGAGTAATGCTCACGCATGGTTAACCATGGTCCAATGTCGCATCGTGAAAAATATTGTCGCAATATAGAAATCAATCACGATCAACCACGTTGAACGTCACATTGTGACAGAAATTGTTTCAATATGAAAATTAACCATATACGACCATGGTCAACCATGTTTATTTTACTATTTATAATGTTTATCATAGGGTTTATATACCTTGATTTATAATAATAATCTTATGGCTTATAATAGGAATTTCTGAATATAAATATCGATCATGGTTAACCATGGTCAATTGTGGCCATTCATGGTTAACCATTGTCAACAATCGTCGAACATCACATTGTGATAGATTATGTCAATATAAAAATCAACCATGATCGATCATGGTCGCCTTTTGGTAAACTATGGTCCAACGTGGAATTGTGACAAAGGTTGTCTCAATGTGAAAATCGACCATGGTGAGCCCTCATCAATAATCATGGTCACATTGTGACAAAAATTGTCTTGTCTCTCGGTCCAATGTCACATTGTGATAACCGTTGTCATCCATGGTCAACCATGGTCCAATGTCGCATTGCGAAATTTTTTGTCTCGATATGAAAATCAACCATGGTCAAATATCACATTGTGACAAAGATTGTCTCAATATGAAAATTAATCATGTTCAACCGTGATCCAACGCCACATTGTGACAAAGATTGTGTCAATATGAAAATCAATCATTGTCAACCATGGTCAACCATGTTTATTTTAAGGTTTATATACCTTGGGTTTATAATATTAATCCCTTTGGTTTAATATTATTCCTTTTGGTTTTGAGTATTAATGCCTTGGGTTTATAGTAGCAATCTCTTGGGTTTATTAATCTAAGGGTTCATATTTCTAGGGCATAATATTAATCATAAGGTGAACCATGTTTATTTTACTATTTATAATATTTATCATACAATTTATACACCTTGCTTTATAATAATAATTTTATGGTTTACCATAAGATTTTTTCAATATAAAAATTTCGTATGGTCAATCATGGATAACAATGGTCAATCATGATCAAGATCAATTAAACATGATAAACCATGATCAATTATGGTAGTTCATAACATAATTAACATATAATCATTCCCACAATTATTTAATTAATAATAATAATAATAGTTTTGTTAAAAAAAAAATTGCTGACAAATCAACGCTTTTTTTAATGGACAAGCTTGATGTCAAGCTAGCCCATGTAGGAGGGTATCTTCATTATGATTCTCATACACCACTCTTCCCGGTTTGACAGAAAAACTCCAATAGCATCGTCTATCGTAATGGTTAACCAGTGTGATATTATTTCTACTAATATTTTTGATAAAAAAAACCTTATTTAAATAAAAACTTTGTGAATAAGAAAGAAAAAATACACCATTTTTGTCACTCAACAAAATCAAAGGCATAGTTAGATAAATTTATAGATAGAAAAGGATTTTCCCTCGGCAGAAATGGTCTCATAGTTTGAGAGGAGTATGGCTTCCATCACCATCATGCCGCACATTGTTTTCCTTGGGAACATGGTCTCTCGGGCGGCGTAAGGATCTGGTCCAACTAGACGAGGTGACGGAAAGATCCCATCATTCCAAAAGGTTTGCGGTGGCTGTAAAGAGTCAAAAAGGTTAGTTAACAAACCAGCACCCGGTAATCATCCATTCGCGCGCCTGTCATTCATTTTAATCTAGTCGTTTGTGGGTGGCATCAAAGTCCCCGGTTTCCACGGCTATCAAACCTCTCTATTTCCACGATTATCAAACGTCTCTATTTATAAGGACGGCAAAAGTTAATTATAAGCCTAGCCTGATCAGATGTTGCCTTCGTGTTTAGTTTATTGAATATTTACGCCGGAGGCGTTTTCCATTGGGAGGCTTGGGGTGAGCCAGCCAATGAGAAAGCGTTCTCTATGCGCATGGAACCAATTCAAATTTGCCACGTGTGGTCTCCGTAATGGCTCGTAAACGGGTTTTTTTTGTTTATGTTTGTTCCATATCTTCCAGAACAAGATCGGTTTTCTGAGCTCTATGGTGGTTTTCTCTGCAAGCGAAAGAGGGTTTCGTCCTCTGTCGATCGCCCTTCATGTCCCGAGGTTGTTGCTGCGAAGAAACCGAGAGTTGAGGAAAGTGATTTTGTGGTGGCTAGGGAAATTGATGGAGACCAAGGGAAAGGGCTAGATAAGGATGTTCAGGAGGAGGTGAAGGGGAAGGAACATATGGATTTGGAGATGGCCAACATGGCGAAAATGAAGACAGGCGGCACTTGTTTGATGAAAGGCATGGAGGAAATGAAGGAGAACAGGGCTTGTTTGATTCCCAGCTGGGCAGAAATGAAGAAAACATTGGGTCACAGGTAGAAAATGGTGAGTGTGTAGAGAAAGGGGCCAGGGTTCGACCAAGCAGAAGAGGGGCTAAGGCTAAGGAGAACAAAAACGATGCAGTGTCGTCGTTTGTGGGAAGAATTACGCGCGCGAGGGCGAAGAATTGCCAGGTTCTTCTCAGCGCGAAGAAAGATATATGTAAGAAGAGAACAGTTGTGCAATCCAGGCAGCCTCGGGGAAGGAGGAAAAATGCGAGTGCCACGGGCGCCAGCGGGCTTGAGGTCTCTGAAGAGCCTGTGATGGTGTTATTGTCATCTGCTGCAGCTGTCAAAGCAGATATTGGATCCGCTTCATCAAATGAGCTCTCAGGCAGTCGCGCAAGATTTTCCGAATGCTCTGGCCTTAATCAGGCTCTGCTGATAAAAATAATTTCAGCGTGTGCATTCAGAGGTCGCCTTTTTGGAGTTTTTCGCGAAAATCTTCCAAACGTTTGCAAAAAATTTCTAACAGAGAATCCATCAAATTTATAAGGCTCCCTGCAACAAGACTTGAGCGCCACCAGAAGAATTATAGCCAATTGAGCGTCCATTGTCGTCAGGATGAACTGGATTTTGCTCAGGATTGACTTCTCCAGGCTTTTTTGGGTTCTATTTGGACTTTTTTCCTACGAAAATCACGAAGGGAAACCACGGATATAGTTTTTTCTTTTGTGTATCATTAAAACCTAGCGCTCCGCGGCCTGTTTGTGGACAAGCTTTGGAATTACTTTTGGTGAAATTTCGGTTCGCAAACATGCTGGAGTACAGAAAATACGTTGGGAATAGCCATTCCGATTGTTCGCTTGTGGAAATGGATCCCACTGGTCGCTACGGCAGAGTTAGTCTGCAAAACCCTTTTCTTTCTCTGTCTTTTTATAAAAAAAATCTCCTTTTTTAAAAATCCCTTTTCTTTCTGTTTATTTTTTTGGTATTATTTTTATTATTATTATTCGTGTTCAAAATTCGCTTTTGAAATGGTTGAATCGTGTTCTTGAATTTCTGTTGTATTCGCATATGCTGAGATTTTTGGTGTTGTGGAGTTGTGGGTTCGAGTCACTTTGAGTCACTTCTCAAAGGATTTTATGTTCTACTGAGTTTGAGAATATTTTGTTAGAAAGGCTGAATTCTTTATCGCCTGTCAAACCCGAGTCACTTTGAGTCAATTCATCAAGGATTGTATGCTTTACTGTCTAAGAATATTTTGTTATAAAGGCTGAATTCCTCATCGTCTGTGAAATGTTTTGCAGTATAATGAAGTTCTTGGAAAGGGAACTTCCAAGATTGTGTATCCTTGAACTTGATGTTTATGATTTTTGACATGATTGTGATGCATATCCATATTCTGAAAGTATGTCTTATGGGTTTTCAATCGAATAAATAAATGAATATTATCATATAATGTTTTAATTTTCCCTTGTACCAAATTAGTCTATGAGGTCTTAAAACACATAAGCTTTTTTGCATTTATTAGCTGATTGCTCTGTTGTAAAATGTTAGCAATCAGATTGTTTATCCCTGCCAAGTCCTTCATGATTCAGTAGTGAAGACAGTGGCGTATTAGGTCACTTACTGATGTTCAATTACCCCAAAGACACAGATAAGTTGGTTGGAACCAGTCACAAGCCCTGGGCGATTTTGACAGAAGAGTACCCCTATTGTGGCAACTAAGCCACACGGAAGATGCTTGTGTTCAGTGCTTCAAGCTTTGAGGGCCACTGCATAAAAATGTGCTGTTTGTGGTGCCCGACCTCTTTGTGCCAGTTGTAATGCCTCTCTTTGAGCTTAGAAAGTAAACACTTGAAAATTATGTCTGGCTCATACTGATGTTCTGATTGAAAATTGCGAATTGCAGCTGTAGTTGGTGAAATGTTGCTTTTATATTTTTCTGGATTCTGTTGTTGAAGGTGAATAGCGTCCAGAGTTGTTACTTCTAATAAACTATAGGTCTTTTCTTGTTATAGTCATCATGAAGATTAGTTCTAAACTATAGGTCTCCTCATGTTATAATCATGATGAAGAAATAAACACCTTTCACCGTTCATAATTGATGTCAAAATAGGTGGTTTCATGGTTTTATGATTAAAAAGTTTATCCATTGCCCCGGATTGGTGTCCCTTAAATCTGAAGGGTTGTAGCTACAAGGCTTTTGATGAAATAGATGGAATGGAGGTAGCTTGGAACTAAGTCAAACTTACTGATGTTCTCCGGACACCCGATGATTTGGAGAGATTATACTGTGAAGTGCATTTGCTTAGGACTTTAAGCACAAAAACATTATGAAGTTCTACACTTCATGGGTAGATACGGAAAAGCAAAACATCAATTTCATCACAGAGATGTTCACATCTAGAACGCTTAAAGAGTAAGTAAACATTTTAATATATAATAGAATTTGTTATTATAACTTTCTGCTGTGATGGTTGAGAAAAAGGCATAATATTTCACGGTTAATGCAAATTGATCAGGAAATAAACGAGGCTATAAGAGTGGGATTTTGTGTTTTGTATGATTCAGATATCGGCAGAAACACAAGTGTGTGGACATCAGAGCATCAGAAATTGAAGATCAGTTATCGGCATCACCAAAGATGACCAAATCTCAGACTCGAAACGAGTCCTCTCCTGTTGTTGTTGAATCTCAAGTTGAAGTCAAGCTCTCTTCTGCGATGAAATGAATGCAAAATGAAGATCACTCATCACCTTTAGTGAACCATTCGCAAATCGAGGACCATGCCCAAAGAGATGACTTTGGTTGCACAGAAGGAGCCACGAAGAAATCAAAGGTGACATATGCATCCTTTGAACCAGGTTCCAGAGGTTCAGAAGATATTGATCATAAGAATGCTCAAGTGGAAAAAGACACCTCGGAAAATGTCGAAAGATGCGTGGAAGGAGAGACAGTTCCAATGGATGATTTTCGAAGAATTGTTGACAGTTGTGATGCTGAACAGCTAGTGACCTCGAATTTGACTGATACTTCCCTCAAGCAGGAGATGCCGAATGTGATGGAAAATGTCCAACAGCATGAAATCTCAGATCTGACCGAGAGCACTCAACTAAAACTGAGAGAAGAAGAGCACCCAGTGGATTTTCAGAATCAACCTAAGGATAATTTCTATCTGGTTGAAGAAAATGCTGAAAGAAAAGTGCCATTGGTTTTAACGCCATTAGAAAACCGAAAGAGAATGGATGCCATACCGATACATACAACTTTAGTTAGTAACGCAACATGTACGCCTCAAGAGATGGTAGCATCCCGATTCAAAGAAATCTTTTCTGGAAAGGTCGATTTACTAGATGACAGTGTAAAAAGTACACCTACATTGGTTCAAGAGATACTCTCCAATCCTCGTTACTGTGGTAAAAGTGGCTTTTCTGATGCCCCTCATCCCTCAAAACGTAGTAATGTGTTTGAAAGATCAGTATTCAGTGATCAGGGATCTCATCCAATTTCTGTCATTGCTAGTGGAGTGGTTCAAGATGCCCCAGATAGCCCTTCTATAGAAGGAACAGGTCATAAGTTGTCATTGAAAGCCGATGCCAATGACATGACTGTTATGGATGTTCCATTGCGATGTGAAATAGAGGATGCCAATGCTATTGGAATAGGTCTTGGAGAAATTTCCGTTTGTCCCAATGAAAAAATACCTGACCAAGTTGAACCAAATACAACTTTATGTGAAGAAAGAGATCAATTTGAGAAGGTCAATCATTCAAATTTGGGCTTTATTCATCATAAGACAGCGTCATTTGACTCAGCTTTGGGATTATCATGTCACATCCTGCACAAAAGTGAAAGTGATGTTACTGGAGATTTAACAATTAAATTGAGGAGCAGAAGCATGGATTGTTGCAAAAGAATTTTAGGGGAGGAAACTAATAATGGCAGTAATGTTGTGGCGAGTAGAGGAGGACACGAGTGTTTGAAGGCTGTATCATTCAGAATGTTCCGAGGTTTGTCTGGGTCATCTGTAAAGCTTTTGTCACAAGGAAATGAAGACCAAAATCTGAAGGGAGGAAGGTCAGCATCCCCAGTGGATGTAAGTGCCAAGATCTCACCAGAGGTTAAGGAGAATAGTGAGTCACATATGCCAGAAGACTCGAAGTTAATGTCTATGACAGAAAAAGTAGATGAACCCATTTTCTACCATCAGAAACGATGGGCTTCCCAAGGCAAGTTGGGAGCTTATGATTCTGCTTTGGCAATTTCCAGTCCAGATGAGGCTGCTGAAGGGCAAATTGAAACCTCATGCAATGCCCCTAGTAAGAAGCTTGTGGTTGCTGACATGGAATTGATGGATAGAACTCTTCTAAGCAGTGGCAATTTATTTTCCAGAAACATGGCTGAGGTGAAAGAAGAGGGAGGTATGGAGCTACAGCATAATTCATGGCCTAAATATCAGAAAAGAAGTGGTCTGGTACAACAGCAATTTCACTCTGCTGGCCAACCAAGGTTATGTCAAACTGAGTCATGTTCAAAGATTTTAGACTACAACCCATCTATAACGCTGTCAAATGGTGGAATTGAAGTTACTTCTAATAAAGATGCGTGTCTTGTATCTCATAATGATGTAGTTGATTTATAATAATATCCCTGCTTTATTCTGTTCTTTGTTTGTACAATTTTTACTGCCACTTGATATGTTCAACACAGGTCCTTGGAATAAATTTGGTAGTCTGGTAGACAGGTAAATGAATCTCGCTTACAGTAGGAAGTCAATCTAGT
The DNA here is from genome assembly GCA_034641835.2 of Pinus albicaulis. Classification (NCBI taxonomy): domain Eukaryota; kingdom Viridiplantae; phylum Streptophyta; class Pinopsida; order Pinales; family Pinaceae; genus Pinus; species Pinus albicaulis. The sequence goes on along the minus strand of CM076572.1, from coordinate 289,502,757 downwards.
GGCAGTAGTTCTTTTGTCAATGGTTGGCCCACTGGCAGTGTAACAAATTCTGATATTTCAGCGGATCAGGGATGCACTTCTGAAGATAAAATGGTAATGGTTTAGGTTTTAATTTTAGATGATAATAAAACTTATTTATGTGAATCTGTAATTGTGTGGCTATTTGGATGATTATTAAGGTAGAGTATTGTTGTTCAAAATTGTTTTCCGAATTTAAAATAAAGATAAAACTAGCAATTGCACCTAATGTTGCAAAGGAAACGCCGTAAGGAAGAAGCTAGAAAGAAATCCATCATGGAACCATTACAAAACTGTCCACATAATATTGTTTTAATCATATTTGTATATTTTTTCCAGTTAGTATCACCAATAGTCTCCACAAGAACATTGCCCATCCTTGAAATGATGGCAACGGTTGGTTTCCCTTACAATTATTTATCTAGAAACAATCTTGGCAATGAAATTTGTGACCGAATCGCAATAGCCACAAATGTGAAGGTTTTTAGTAACTCGAATAACAGTACCAGGGTCTGTGTTGATAAGCCCAAATGCAATTGCCAGCTTCTCACTATGGTGGCTAAGAAGTTGTTCTTTCTACTCTTCCTCTACATCATTCAGGACAAAACTTGTGTCAGGCACATATCCTGCTGCCTTAATCTGCATAGATAATCTTTTCAACTTCTCATAAATTTTCGTTGTTCAAGGGTGCAATCTGTCTCCTACAATAAAAGCATGCACATGTTTACTCACCTCAATCCAACTATATCTAGGAGTATTGTTTACCCTTTTTTCCTTCATCATTTTTCGCACCCTTTGAACGCCATTCCACTTTCCAGAAGAAGCATAAATGAGGGTTCAATTCAAAAAGGAAATCTGCCATGCATTCTCCTAGATCTGCATTGTCATGAAATCTACATGAAAAAAGCAGAGAACCCCATACATTAGCATCAGGTTTCATTGACATCTTTTTGATTAAGTCTTTTGTTTCATTGAGGTGCCCAGAGCGGCCAAGAAGGTCCACCATGCAACTATAGTGCCTGTTTGTTTGTTTGTTGGCAGGAATTTGGTCGAATGGGTCAGCTTTTCAGTTTTTCTTATGTTGCCACGTTGTGTGTTGTTGTGGCCTCGACTGTATGAGGATAATATGATGTGCAGCGATATAAAGTCACATTGGAACATTGGAAGTGAGAAAACAAGTATAAGTATGTAATTATTTTGTTAATTGGGTAATTGGGTTTTGGTAGCCGGGTAAAATGGTTGTTATTTCTTTTTACAAAAATATTATTACATGCTATATATTTAAAATAAAATAATAATTTACAAGCTATGATTTTCTTATAATGTCATTTATTTACCAGCTATGATTTTCTTATAATGTCATTTAGTCTTTTGCATGGGTGTCTATCTGAAAGCTAATAGTGAAATTTCAATGAGAATCATAAACTTAGAAGGACCATTCACCTAAACCAATTTGTTGGATATTGAATAATAAATTTATTAACTAAGAAATTTAACAGTTAAGATTAAATAGATTGTAGATTTTAGAATATGATGAATATGAGTGAAATTGACAATTAACTAGAACCAATTTGATTAATATTGAAAACCAATTTATTTCTTATTAAATAATAAATTCATTAACTAAAAAAATTAGTAATTAAAATTAATTAAATTGTAGATTTTAGAATATGATTGAATTCAAACAATAATTTAGCTTTGGCTGGTTCTCTATCCCATTTCTAAAAATATTCCAAAATCTAACATCAATAACCAATAAATAATGTTAATATTCATAAACAGTAAGTTACGTTCAAAGGGGTATTAGAAAAGGAAAGTATGCAGAGTTTCTCAGGGCTTCCATATGAAATATGGCTCTTCAATTGTTGAGATAACATTGTTGTTAAGGCTGTCAATGTCAATGGCATTGGCCTTCTTCTCGTTGGCTTTCGCTCTACCTTAAGCAAGCCAGGTATATAAGTTGAATGACGGTTTTCATATTTAAAAATTATATTTGAGTGTAGTTGTTCAGGGCTGTGTTTTTCAAATACTGAAATTATAAATTATAACATGCTTCCAAGTTTGAAGTATTGGGATGAAATGCATAAATGTTTAATATTGTCTGTTTGTTGGCAGAGAAGAATGTGAACAATGGTGGTGGGTGAGTTGTTGGTGTTTGGGATTATTGCCATGACTTTTTTCTGTGTTGTCTATGACAAGCATATGAAGGTGTGTGTAGAAACAACATGAATGGTGGTCACTGTTACTCTATACCTTGTAATTGTAAGTTCTACAATTCAGTAATTCAAGATTCAAAAACTTTTGCTTTGAAAATTTTTATAAGAATAATTCATTATCAACATGAGAGGAATCAGGACTTTAGTGTATTTAAATGTTAGATTTTTGAATATTTTAGAAATTGATAAATAGGAGTGAAGTTAAACCGTTTATTTGATTACTGTTCATTAAATTTTTGGAATACTTAGAAATTCTCAATTTAAATAAGAATGGTTTTTTTTTCAGAAGAAAAAATACAATTGTATTATTGATAAACAAACCAGTGCATAGATCATCAACCTCACAACAAAGGTGCTGGAATCCAGCAAAAAGTAGAGCATATGAAAGCAAAAAGAGCAAAATCATAAACTGGCAATGAGATACATATGAGCTCCAAAACAAATTGTTCAGACCACGAAGGGCCCAGAAAATGCCAGGAAAACTTGTGCAGAGTTCAGTAAAATGCTCGATAAAAACATTAAGACATCAAACATTGTCAACAGACAACAGAGAAAATAGTAAACCATGAACCAGAGAGGAACGCTCCTAGGGAGGCAGAAGCACATTGGAGGAGACCAGATGACCACCTCTGAAATGTTGTACTCGAACAGTCGTAAAAGGAAGAAGCAGGCCCTGTTTGGAGAGAGAGTCTGCCTTTGCATTGGCCTCACGAAAATTATGCTGGATGGGAGTATCAAGAAGGAAACTGTGAAGTTATTGTATTAATAGAAGAGAGCAAGCTGCTGGGGAAAGTGGAGTGGCCAGTTATCCCATCCATCACTATTTTTTCATCCTCATAGATATGCAGATTTTCTAATTGAAGGTTGAAAGCCACCCAGAGCAGACTCCAGAGGGCAAGGAGCTCCGTCCTCGATCACTATTTTTGCATCCTCATAGATATGCAGATTTTCTAATTGAAGGTTGAAAGCCACCCAGAGCAGACTCCAGAGGGCAAGGAGCTCCGTCCTCATGTTAGAGCCAGGACTTCCATTCCAACAGATACAATAACATTAGTTGTATCCAAGGTTAATCGAAACACCACACCCACACTAGCCTTGCTACTGTGCCCCATCTGAAATTGGAGTGGCTAGTGACCCTAAACAGATTCTAAGAACATTTCAGACAAAAATAAAGTCAATTTAAATTTTGATCTCACTCATGTCTGCACTAATGTTTATCAAAACTTTGAAATATTTAGGAATCTGAATCTAAATAATAATGATGTTGAACAGATTGTAGAGATATTTCAAATAAAAGTGAAGGCAATTATTTTTGTCACTCCGCCATTCCACTTGAGAAGCATAAATGTTTGAAAGAAGTACATAAGGGCAGTAATTTTGAGGGTTCAATTCAAAAAGGAAATCTTCCATGCATTCTCCTAGATCTGCATTGTCATGAAATCTACTACCAAGTCACCTTCATATCTGGAAACACACTGTCAAAAACAAAAACAAAAAAAAATTTTGAATGAATGATAAGTGACCAGAAAAAACTATTAATGGCATCCATAGAAGTTAGATGTTGTTATAGTGGCCTTGATCTAACATAGATCAGTCATAAACCCAAATCCATTAAGGATCAAAAGATTTGTTGCTTAAAATATTTTAGCTCCCTTTAACATGGATCTACTCTAATGATAAGTTCTCTGTAGATTTCATGTTAGGATCACTAAACAGAAAGAAGTGTTAGGATGTCTTCTGGGATTTTACTGGTAAGTGGGATAAACTATATTCCATATACTACCAGGAGAAAAACCATGACTTCTAATAAACATGAAATTCATAAAATTTACTATTACTAAAAACCCCTGACATTTCACAACTCTTCAAAATCTACAACGTTTACCTTCCATGAGCCAATTCTTAGAATCGAGGCAGAGAAGTTAGTTTCCTTCTTTGAATTGGTGGGAACCACTGCACACCTCCGGTTTTCCATTTCCCCTGCTTCCTGGATGGATCTCACTGTGTGCACATATCCCAAATTTTCCTGGATTTTCAGACATGATAAGCTCAGCTGAGCAAGATCTAGCAAGGAAGGGCTCTTTCTCAGCTTCAACCCAAGAGAGCTATTCTCATTCGTTGCACTGAGTGAATTATCAATCGATACAGCACTTGCCTCCTGAGAAAATGAAATGGGTATTAACTAAAACTCCATAAATGGAATAAATTCTTAGCCAAGATACTAGAAATCTCCCTGGACCATAAACTTAGCACGCTTGGAGCTTGGCATTTCATGTTCCTCGGAAAAGTTCTCCATGTGAGCAAATGACCTGCAATTTTAATTTGTTGCTTCTGGAAACTTCTAACCCCAATTCTTGGAATATGCTGGGAATCGAACCCTGGCCAATGGTGGTAGAGAACCAGAACCCAACAGGAATGTTTCTTTAGTGTGATACAACGTTTTTTCTGGAATCAACACATGAATAGATTTAACAATAAATGCACAAGAACAGAGGCTTCTGCTACCATATAATTGTTTGAACATGAAAATGAAAGCCACCTCCATTGAATTAAGTAATGGGTGAGGCAGCTTGTGGGTTCAAAGTCAAGAAAATTACAAAAAATGGGCGGTCGTGAGGCAATTATAGAGGACTGACTCAAACTTGTTCTGCAAGTTTTGTGTTGCAATGGTGGAAAGAATATCTGTTAGAAATACAGCTGGGAAATGCCCAAAAACAGAACATCTCGTCTCTCCAGCTTCTTCTGCCATTGCACTTGCCAGAAGAAGCATAAATGTTTGAAAGAAGTACATAAGGGCAGTAATTTTGAGGGTTCAATTCAAAGAAGTGAAATCTTCATGCATTCTCATCCGACCATGCGAAATCTACCAATAAGTCACCTTCACATTCCGAAAAGAACACAAAACAAAAAAACAAAAAAATCCGAATGAATGATGAAGTATAAAACAATACTAAAATCACAGTTAGATGTTGTTATAAAGGGCTCTCGATCTAACAGATCACCATAAACCCAAAACCATTAAGGATCAAAAGATTGTTGCTGAAAATACGCAGCTCCCTTTAACATGGATCTACTCTAATGATAAGTTCTCTGTAGATTTCATGTTAGGATCACTAAACAGAAAGAAGTGTTAGGATGTCTTCTGGGATTTTACTGGTAAGTGGGATAAACTATATTCCATATACTACCAGGAGAAAAACCATGACTTCTAATAAACATGAAATTCATAAAATTTACTATTACTAAAAACCCCTGACATTTCACAACTCTTCAAAATCTACAACGTTTACCTTCCATGAGCCAATTCTTAGAATCGAGGCAGAGAAGTTAGTTGCCTTCTTTGAATTGGTGGGAACCACTGCACACCTCCGATTTTCCATTTCCCCTGCTTCCTGGATGAATCTCACTGTGTGCACATATCCCAAATTTTCCTGGATTTTCAGACATGATAAGCTCAGCTGAGCAAGATCTAGCAAGGAAGGGCTCTTTCTCAGCTTCAACCCAAGAGGGCTATTCTCATTCATTGCACTGAGTGAATTATCAATCGATACAGCACTTGCCTCCTGAGAAAATGAAATGGGTATTAACTAAAACTCCATAAATGGAATAAATTCTTAGCCAAGATACTAGAAATCTACCTGGACCATAAACTTAGCACGCTTGGAGCTTGGCATTTCATGTTCCTCGGAAAAGTTCTCCATGTGAGCAAATGACCAGCAATTTTTGCAATTTGCAATTTTAATTTGTTGCTTCTGGAAACTTCTAACCCCCATTCTTGGAATATGCTGGGAATCGAACCCTGGCCAATGGTGGTAGAGAACCAGAACCCAACAGGAATGTTTCTTTAGTGTGATAAGCAAGGCTGGTTTTTTCTGTGAACTGGTCAATATTGAATAGATGTCTGTGAATAAACAATAAATTCTTACAGCAGCAGGAGGCTTGTCACGCTATATAATTGTCTGAACATGAAAATGAAAGCCACCTCCATTGAATTAAGTAATGGGTGAGGCGGCTTGTGGGTTCAAATTCAAGAAAATTAAAAAAAATGGGCGGTCGTGAGGCAATTATAGCGGACTGATTCAAACTTGTTCCGCAAGTTTTGTGTTGCAATGGTGGAAAGAATATTTGTTAGAAATACAACTGGGAAATGCCCAAAATGTAATATCCTTGTTTTCCAGCCTTCCCTAGCCATTCCGCCCATGTATATAATAGAAATGTTTGGTGTAGTTACATATGTTTAATGTTGAGGGTTCAATTCAAAAAGGAAATCAGCTTGCTATCTTTGTATCCGTATTGTCATGAAATCTATAAGAAAACCGTAGAACCCCACATTAGCATCAAGTTCATCGACATCTTTGATTAAGTCTTTTGCTTCATCGAGGTGCCCGCAGCGGCCAAGAAGGTCCACCATGCAAATGAAAATGCCCATTGCTAGTGAGCGCAGTGGCATCTAATCATGAACTGAAAAATTGTCCTATTTCTCATCCACATCATGGCAACATGTCAAAGACACAAAGAAAAGTGACATGGTTTGGATTTATACCAGAAACATCTATTCGAAGAGCCTTGTTCCAAAGCCTACACAAATTATTTGCATAAAGAATAAAAGAAAATGTTCTCAGTCCCGCTCATGATATTCTGCATTCGTCTATAAATTTCCAGGGTTTCTACATTATGTCCATTCTGCGTGTATCCTGCAATCAATTGTCCATGAATCAGCGCATTATTGTTGTATCAGGAAACGCCATAAACAACCATACTGTCGGCCCTGTCATGGAACTGGGATTTCATGCGAACCAATAACAAATAACATCATAACATTCAAAGGGATTCATAGATAACCCTAAAACAACAGAAAAACGCTAAATCTGGCAAGCATAGTGTCGGACAATAGAAGTACAAAACAATAGCAGAGCATTTAGAACAGAATGCAGTCACTCAAATGCAGTCACTCAAGAGAACCGAAGATGCGCAGTTGTCTGCCCTTGCCATTCTCTCTCACGCTCACAACGAGCTAAGAAACAAACCTCTGTTATCAACACACAGACAGCACAAAAACCCTGCGTCTCTTTGAAATCCGAGAATGTCCAGGTCGGCCAATGCCCTACTTTCATAACTGCATTGTAAACTAACTTTTGGATCAAAGGTTGAAAATGTTTGAATCGTCTAACATATAATCTAAGGTCTCACATTATGACACGATGCACATCAGCAAAGTTGTTTTCAAATAATAACGCCTTACGACGTAATTAAAAATACAAATAAAATAGATAAATAAAATTTTTAATTAAAACATAAAAATAAAATAAATAAATAAATAGAAATAAAATAAAATAAAGATTAAAATAAATAAAAATAAATAAATAAACAAATTAAATTAAATAAAAATCAAATCAAATAAATAAAAATTTAATAATATTAAATTAATAATTTTTATTTCTATTAAAAATAAAATCCAAAATTCCATCACAAACGAAGAAAATATTCAGCTCCTTTAGTTATTACACATTTTACCTCTTATATACCACAAAACATTCAGATCCTTTAGTTATTACACATTTTACCTCTCATATACCACAAAACGATTCACATCTAGAATCTGATCAATTTCATTTTTTCAAATAATTTTATTCCAAACTCATTTTCATATTTACATAGACACAAAATCAAGACATCTTCATATTTACATAGACAGTTTATATTACCTAGCTAGGGATAACAGAAAACAAACAATATGTTTGACAGTTTAAAATCCAATATTCCATATCGTCACAAACTTTTTATTCTGATTAAATTACTTCCCTTACATATCTACCGCCCCGGCGTTCCTTTGCGCCTCTTGGTGCAATTGCTAGTCATAGTATTGCCATCGCGTGAGTGTATAATTTATGATGCAGATGAGAGAGGGCAATTCGAGAGCAAAAGTGGCAATTTATATTGGAAATGAATTTAACTGTATTAATTTTGTTTGAAATTTATATATATATGTGTGCGCCTGTGGGTAGTTGCTCATACTGCTAATATTACTATGAAATATTTATTTCAGGATATTGATAGCGAACATAGAGATGACGCGGTGAGTAGTATGGTGTATGAAACGAGGACAAGGCTTCGGGATGCCCTGTATGGTTGTGCACTTGAAAGTATTTAGTCGTTGTAGGGTAATCATAAGGATCATATATATGTCAATAATGGAATTAGATGCAGGTGAGTTTTATGTACTGCTACGAAATTCTGATTGAAATTGTGAAAATCAATCGGTGAAATAGAAAGTAAAATTAGAGACTGTATGGTCGATTGAAAACTAGTGCACATTTTGGGTTTCACTGGTTGCTGGATAAAAAATCTTGCTTACTATTTTTTTGAACGGGACTGTTTTTTCACTTCCACGTGTTCGTAATCGTATGTCATTGTCATAGTTGGTAGAGGTTGGACTAAGGGTACAAAGATGTTTCAACTTTCTTTACAATAATATTATGAAGATATTAAATGTTTAACTTTAATATTTTAGTCGTTAATTCATTAATTTTCAATGCAAATAAGGATGAAGTAATTTATTTTTTTTGGTCAATTTGGAAGTGAATAAATGCTCTTTCATCTATGAACGACTTATTGTTATTAGTCCATGCCTTGCAGGACTATAACCATCCATTGATGGCCGACTAACTATTAATACATATTTTGAAAAATTAGTCTTTAATCAAAGTTTGAATTAGTAATTTGTGTTCATATTAATTTTAACCAAACTTTACTAATCGATCTTTTATTTCCAAATTCTGATGCTATTTTAGGCATGCTATTTTAAGCACATATTGCCAACTTCGGATGCTATTTTAGGCATGCTATTTTAAGCATAGCCAAGGTTTGAAAGAAGGGAAAAGTTTTTCAAGTCAAAGTCTAAAAAGTTTTCCTAAAATAAATTTTGACATTTCATTGATATTATTTGCCCACCTAGCAGTATAGGACTTCGAATCTCACCCCATTCACCTATTCAAATCTCACTTCCTTTCCCCTTGGCTTTTGCGAGCCGATGGCGATAATGCTCAAGTCTAGACCTAGTTTTTAATTTCCTTTGGGTTTTATAATTTTATCAAACTCTCATCTATTGCATTCTTGTTGTTGCTATTCTTGTTCCCGTATGGTGTTTCCCAGAGATGGCATTGCAGCCATAGAGGTAGGAGACGACTGGCTTCATTTTGATTTCCTTTAGTGCGATCCTTTCTTCTTGCCAGAGGACGAAATAAATGCTTTTATCGAGAGCTTGTGGTTAAAGGTTAATTTTCGTGGAGCTAAAATGAAGTGAGTTTTTGGATGCTTTCCTATTAAAGATAAGGAGCGACCACACAACAACATTTCATCTAGTTTGTTGCCTATGAAGAGAATTGTATGGCTCTTGCTTATGGCTTTCTTTTCTTTTGTATTGATGTAGTTTTAGAGGTCCCCATCTGTGTTTTTGTGGCCTGTAACTCTTTTTCGAAGGCCGATGAGGTGTAGAGATCACATTTTTATTTGCTGGAAGCCCGTTGTTGTGGCTTTTGCAAGTTCGAGCCACTTGATATGAATGCTTTTGCATTCTTACCGTGCAAATGGCCTTTTTCTGACCTTTTGAGCCATTTAGAACTGTATAATTTCGCCCATTTCGGAAGAAAATATCTTCCTGGGAATTTTGAGCTATTTTGAACCCTGGATTCTTTCATTTCTTGCGCATACTTAACTTTGAGAAGATTTAGACGAATGGATTTTGCTTTTGTTTGCTATAGATCTATGTGAAGAAAGTCAGAGTTGTTCTGAGCGAATTAGTGGAAGAGAAAAGTGAAGGTTCATCATTACTTTAGAGACTCTGAAGTGATCTAGTTTGTGGACATGGTCAAGATGTTTTAAAGGACATATTTCACATAAACACGTGCCTTAGAAAACAAATTGGTAAGGTAATATATTCACTAATGGAGAGATTGGAAGAAATATATATTAAATTATATTTTAATACCATTGGCCATATGGTGCACGCAACATATTACATTTGGATGAATATTCAAAATCCCTCTCGGGACGATTATGAACATCATTGTGACAAACTCATATCCTCCTACAATCCTTGGCCTCTCTTGCACACAGAAACTTTGGAGCCTCGATCGCTTTGAGTGATATAAATGCATCTTACATTCATGTTTTAGCATCATCTTGCATTGACTTTGCTATCGGGCAAGGACTACTACCATGTGTAGTCCTTGTTTAATTATGAATAAATGACTTTTTTTTTTTTAAGTTGATAGTTATATATTTATTTAGTTATTTCCCATGCACTCCACAAATATATATATATATATAATTATAATAATTTATTTTTAACAATTTTCAATTATGATATTATTTTGATTCTATGATAGGTTTATTATATATATATATATCAAGTAAAAAACATTATATTATGAAAATTATATTTTATAGAATATATTAGAGTAACTCTTGGGGTTGGTTATCATGAAAAAGAAGGTTTTCTTGGTGCCGAGGCCAAACTGAAAAGAGCTAGAAATGGACCATTTACTCATGAAAGGGAAACTAGATGGTCCTTCAAAATGACAATGTAGCCATCAAAACTAAAACTATATAATGAACTAAGTAGACACAATATTGAATGAAACGTAAACGAAGTCCTCATTAAGTCACATGCTTACCCTAGGAGCCAAATGGTGCTTGTTGGTCTTTATTGTTTCCTTCTTCACCTATTTTTTCCTTGCCTAGAGAATCTTCTTCACCCTTTTATTCAATTATTAAACATCCATAGAAGATTGTATCTTGTTGAGAGGGATCTCTGTAAGTAGTCTGGGCTGTGGGACATCTTTTAATTTCTTGTTTTTTCTTGACGCTTTTGGCTTTGAGAGCCTTGAAAGATGAGATCGTTCCCTTTCATTTCTCGACCGAGGGGGAGGGGGGAAGTGGGGGGCGGATCAGAGAGACGAGGGGAGCTAAGCTTGTTGGAGGAATTTATGTCCTCGGAGCTTTCCAAAGAACTAAAGGACGCCAAATATAGAGGAACAAATGTGAAGTCAATACCAATGGTTATGGATAAATGGCGTAATGAGAGAGGGGTTTCATAGAGTTGAAAATTGGCCTCAACCATCCTTCATTTTGTACCCTCTTTGGCTAAACTCATGGTCTACAGGTGGTGTGCTTGCAAATTCTAGTTTGCCCAATGATGATACCTCATCCATCTGCATTTGTGCAGTAAATGTGTACATGAAAATCTACGTCGAATAGTTCCATATGTTTGTCATGCGAAGAACTGCGGGGTGGACGCCCACGACCATAAAATCCTCGTCGAGCTTTGCCCCTTTTTGTGACCACACCAACAGACTGTGAGTGGATGAACCTATTGCAATGACTTCTGGAAACTTTTGCCGAAAGAGTGATGGAGTTGTAGTGCCTGTCAACTTCTATCCTCTGGATGAAGGATCGAAGAGGATGCAAGAGGAATTATCCAAACATTTAGTATTAACTCGAGGATCATTCACCTCAAGAAAACCTATAGTGCATGAACACCAGTTGGAGACTTTACTCATGTCAAGGCCAATTACCATCCTATTAGATTTGATAAGGCGAGGAGTCACCTGGATCAAGGATTTCACAATACATATTAGTTATCCTATAATTTTCCTTAATTTTTTTATTTTTTTATAAGATTTTTTCCCAAATAATAAGATGCAACATTATATATATATATATATATATATATATATATATATATATATATATATAATTTGAGAATATAATATTTCTAAATAAAACATAAATGAATGATAAATAATTTTATAATATATAATCTTGAAAATAAAAGATATATAATCTCTTATATTCTTAAAATGTCTTAAAACTTTATTCAAAACCAAGTGCAACTTAGGGAAAATTTTCATAGAGATACGAAGTCTTCAATAAATTATTGAGGGTTTGTGAATTTAGCTCGAGTGTTTTTAAATATAGTTTCATCTCCCCTACATACACAATGATTATTTTTTGATAGTCATATTGGATGAACATTTATTCATAGTCATATTGTATTAACTCTTAGAGAGTATCCTTTATCCTATGTTCAAAATTTATGATAGTCATGAAAGCCACATTCGAAAGAGATACGATGCTTAAACGAGAATGTCTTTTTTAAGTAAAACTGGTAAAACAAAATTCTAACACACAAATTTTCTAAAATATTAAATCAATTTATTACATTTACTTATATGTGGATAATAAACTCCTCGATCGGGGTGCCACCTAACAGGAGACGATAGTATGACGACGCCACGTGGTGGGCATGTCCGCTGACCACTTAGTGTATCAATAAATCTGTGTGGTGGTATCAACCTCGCACGCACCTATCTTATCATCACAATGAAAGTAGGTTCATACCATAAATGCATGGCAGAGATTGTGAAGGGTCGTCGGACGCGGGGTAGGAGATTGAAAAGGTTTACTTGCTCTTGCAAAACGTTAATTCAAATAGGAGCCGGAATTTGGACAAGAGCAGCGACAGGAGATCTGAAAGAGCAGGAGTTTCAGCATAGGGGGCGAAGGTTTTCTGGGTATGTTCTGGTTCTCATCACTCTAGTCTCAATTTTAATTTTTCCTGTTCGTCTACCGTCAATGAACTCAGAATTTCTTACTAGCCATGCAAAGTTGTTGTTGTTTCCGGTTTTCTTTTTCATTTTTTACGGTTTGCATGTAATGATAGAGGGGGTTCACTTCAAAATTCCACCCTATTTCCGCATCCTTGGCTATCATCCCTATATTTATCTCAGTATTTTCATAAGGTATGGAGTTAGTTGTTTCTTTTGTTATGATTTGGAAAGTCTAGTCCCTGGTAATTCTCTTCAAATGCTTTTCCAGCACCTTAGTCATGTCCGGGGGTATAAGTTAAATCTGTGCTTCACAAATATTTTTGAAGCTTTGCTCTAGAATTTGGTTTCCTTTGTTCCGAACGATATGGTTAAGCCTGGTATTTTTATTCAAAATCTTGAAGGTAATATAGATGCTTGGTTCCTTTCTGTCTTCCGCCATTTCAGTTTTTACCCTCGATTTAAAAGGAACTCCAACTGCATTTCGTTTTCTTGTTGTTATAAATCCTTCCCCTGCGTGGGTAAAGAGAAGCCCCTTCAAATTAGGAATTATCACTATTTTAATTCTCATTTTCTTTGGGTCAATTGAAACTCAATTCATTTTGCGTATACAGTATTTACTACCCAAAAAACCATTATACTATTAATTCAACGAAGGAAGTATTCTGGCAAAGAGAAGGCACAGTATGTTAATATCCGATTTCAATTAATATCCGAATTATTGAAAAAAGCAATCCATGCCCCACTGTTCGGGTAAATCAGAAACTTTTGGAATTTACTATTGGTCCTAAGTGTTATATAATTTCTACTGTTTGATATACAGGGTCCCTATCAGTCATAAGTTCAGACAGTAGCATTCAGGACAGAATGACAAAAGGCAAAGGGAGGAAGTTACAACCACCCCAGTCAGCTGGTCCAAGCAAAAGAGGAAGAATGAGTCATCAGTAGACTCTAGAAAATATAGCAAATACTTATGAAATAGGGATTCCAAAGCATATTCGTGAAACTATACAGGGTTGGGAAAGGGATAGTGATGATGAAGATGATGACATTCAAGAACAAAAGGAAAGAACGAATTTTATCTCTGACCCAGGTAATACCAGAGGAAGAGTTTCTTTATTCCAACAATCTGTCAAAACTTATTGGAAAATTAAATGTGTTTTAGCAAAGGCGACGTTGAGTATGCAAGAAAAGCAAGTCAATCCTTCAATTCTTTTTGAGCTTCAGCAGATTAAACAGGATATGCAGGAAATGACCAAGGAGCAAATACAAGCAAAATGCGTGAATAGGAAGGATTGAACAGAAGCTCTTGAACATGTAGCAAGCTGAGATGCCAGGGTCAAATGCAAAAGACCTGGCACCTGTTGATTCTTCAGATGGTTAACACTTTGATAAATTTAGTTTTGTATGTTTTTTGAAGATATTAAGTATAGCCTCTGTTTTATTTGTAGTTTTTATAGACATAGTAAAGGGATATTAGCTTACAGTAGAAGGAAAAAACAATACCAATTTTGGTTGGCTAAAAACAATACCAATTTTGGTTGGCTTATAACTCTCTGAGTGGCCAACAAACCTGGTTTCATTCAAGCAGATTAAGGCTACCAATAACTGTGAAATTTGTATAGCAACTTGCTCTTTACAAAATAGAAAATAGACAAGTTCTACAAAATTTACAAAAATGTATATATGGTAAATAACCCTACGCACTCACTAAATACGTAAAAGTCAAAGAGAAAATCATTAAGGAAAACGATGAAATCAAAAAATTACATGCAATTCACCTTAGCTACTTTTACCATCCATTTCAACCTATAAATGTTTCTTTCTTTTCGAATGCCATTGGAATCAGAGAATGGATTCGCACAAAATCCCGTCTTACTTTTGATATCCCATTATTTTCATTGATATATATTAAAGCATTAACGATAGTGAAATTATAATGATTGTGGTGACCATTCTCTTAGGAGCGAATTATCGATAGCGACGAGCCTTGAACGCATGAAATTTTGACTTTGATTAAATGTACCGAGTGAAGATTTGGTGTTATATTGTATAGTACTATTTATGGAATCCCCTTATTCGTTCTAAAAAAATGTATTATGTCTTATCGAATGCCACTGAATCAGAGAATGGATTCGCACAAAATCCCATCTTACTTTTGAAATCCCATCATTTTCATTGAACGCATGAAATTTTGACTTTGCTTAAATGTACCGAGTGAAGATTTGGCGTTATATTATACAATACTATTTATAGAATTCACTTATCCGGTTTAAATATTCATGTGTTTATATACTATAGCGGTTATGGAGTTTGTCTATTGTAATAGTGGACTAGTTGAAAAACTTAATTGTGAGTATGGGAGAAGCATACATTCCAAAATGGAAGTAAGGGACGGTATACCAATTTATGTTAGTTATTGAATTTTCCAAGGTTGTGTAGGTCTTTTTACAAATTTGATAATTAGAAAAATAGTAATACATAATAAAAGAAACATATATTCATAACCGTGTAGATATAATCATAGGAATGTGCATGTTTTTATATTTAAGGAATTAAAAGAAACTTACATGTTATTTTTGTTTAAATTCTTTCTCTAAGAATTTTTGGTATCATTGAATTCCAAGGCACTATCATTTTAAAAACCACTTTTCTCTTCTCTTTTCTGCAACAGTTTTTGGGAGGAATTAGTAGTCATAGTTTTTACTAAAAAAAATTTTGGTCTTTATATCATATTGGTGCACTATTGTTCTATACAATTTCTCTAATCTACTTACTTAATTGTTGCATGAAGAAAAGTTAGTATTTCTTATAAAAAATTATCAAATCACGTGGAACATATATGTATCTCTATGATATAAGGGTGAATCCATTGAGGCTATGAACTCTTTCTAGTAGAAGTTAAATTATTGTAGAACATGACTAAACATCTTAAATCATCAACATCTCTTTTTTGCAATGACCTTGTGGTACTACATTAGAATTTGATGAGATTCTTGTTGATCTATAAACTC
Organism: Pinus albicaulis; assembly: GCA_034641835.2. Lineage (NCBI taxonomy): Eukaryota > Viridiplantae > Streptophyta > Pinopsida > Pinales > Pinaceae > Pinus > Pinus albicaulis. Next base: position 289,486,902 of record CM076572.1, on the reverse strand, counting down.
TAGTAGATTTTGCAATGAAAAATTCGTCCAAAAAATTGATAAAATTATATTTAAAATCTAAAATTATACACTATTCCACTTTTATTAGATTTCGAGATATGTAAATTTACTATTACTAATAGTGAATGCTTAGGAATTAAAATAATAGAGAAAATAGAGGATGGAAAAATATCTTCAATTGGCATTGTCAGCAGAAAAATCTCCTCTTGTTTCTTCCAGCAAATAATTCCAGTTTTGGCAAAGGAGGAAAACCAACTAATTATAATTATGATTGTGATTAGCCCTTCAGCTCTTTCTGGAAGTAGGAGATGTCTACTTGGAGAAGTTATGAGAAATAATATTTCCATACTTAATCGGAGCCACCACGAGGACTGGCAAGGTCAATAGCTGACAGCGGCATCATGACAGACTATCTAGTCAAACATGGCTACTGGACTTGAAAGTATTTAGTCCTTGTAAGCTAATCATAGGAATCATATGTCAATAATGGAATTAGATGGAGGTGAGTTTTATGTACTGCTAGGAAATTCTAATTGAAATAGTGAAAATCTTTTTTTTTGTAACTTTAGTAGTTCCTTACCATTTTCTATTTATCAAAAAAAGGGTAGGTTGCAACATATACATATTCGGTGACCTAAACTTGCCCGAAGGAAACCAGGTCTATTGGCCACCTTAAAGCATTAAATGCCATCCAAAATTGAAATTTTTTCTTTCTTCTATTAGTTGATATGTCCATCTTACTGTTTAAAACAAAGTCTATTTGAGAACATAAAACATAAAAGCTATCTGCAAAAATCATAAAAACATAAAGCTTGATATGCTAGCCATTTGAAGAGTAAATCGGTGCCGGATCTTTTTTTGTAGATCCGAGCAAGTCTACTTGCTTCATCTGTTGAATCTGCCTTTCGATTCTGCCAATTCGGGTTGTTGCATGGTATTGTGACACCTTGATATATTTTATTGCAGTTTTTATTTCCTGAAGGATTGAGATCACTTCTGCACTGCCATATATTGGTTGCAAGCTTTGCAATGCTTTGGAAAGCACACATTTCAGAGTCCAGTATGTATGGATAGTTTAATGAAAGAGAGAAAGATATCCTCTAGTATTTCCAGGATCGAATACAAAGTCCATGTTATCGTCTTGTCCCTCTATGTCTTCATCATTACTGTTTCTTTCTCTCTCCCATCCCTGTATTACCTTTCGAATCTGTGGGGGATTACCAACAGAGTAAGATTCTAAGAGATTCTCCATTATCTCTTTCTTCGTCTTTCTTCCTCACTTGCTTGGCTCGGCCATGTGTTTTGAAAGCTGCTACTTTCCTTTAACTTTGGGCTAATGCTTTATGGATTGCCTTTTCACCATTGCTCTAATCGGCCTTGGTTCAAGCACCTGCTGAGATAAACCTATGTATATTAATAGAGAGCCTGTAGAAAGTGGTGAATTAGTTACTGAGAACCCATGAATTGTTAGGGGTATTTCCACCACAGTGGAGTAAACCAAGGAGATATGAATGCATGTCCCATTACAGAGATAGAGACGGGTTGACAAACGTAATTGACCAAATCTATATTTGCAAGTATAAAACTGCCTATCTATCTTACCATTGACAGAAATTACCTAGTTGGTGTGGATTAAAACAAAACTAAGATAATGACTGACCCAATTACAAGAATAACGGGTTGTAAAACCTTGACAGAGGCCTTTCGGCTTGTCTTGGCTTTGCATACAAGGGATTTTATAAAATTGAGACGCCCAATCTTGACTTATAACCAGGCCATGAAGAATATAAGCCAAGAAACTTTGAATGAGCCGCAAAAGAAAATTTATTCAAGGATTTCTAAAATAGGGCTGAATAGTCTTATGAGGGATGAGTAAATTCAGGTTCTAATCATGCTACAAGTGAAATCATTACTATAAATTACATGCAATAGCTTGAGAACAAAGAAATTGCAATTCCTACCCATTCCGCCTCTACTCAGACTTATACAAAAACTAGTGGGTAATTTAACAAGGATGAGTACGAGAACCAATACATACCACTGAACCAAAGCGTGAAACTGTGTTGGGGAGGTGTTTTCTGCAATAATTCCTTCCAAACCTCCATTGTTTCTCCTTCCTGGACGAATGTTTTGCTTTCGACCGCTAGCTTATTTCCTTAACCTCCTCTTCTGCTTTTTCAAATGTCTCCCTGACATGGTTTATTGGCATTCCATTTCTGTCATTATTAACCGGTATGTTGAGTAACATTATTCTCTCTACATGCTAATTAATGATGACAGGTATTCCCACCCCGTCATTACTTGCCGCTACATGCCTACCGTCCTCCACCTGCCTCATAGTGTTCGACATTGGGCACCCCGATCGAGGGTGAAATAGTGAAAATCAATCGGTGAAATAAAAAGTAAAATTAGAGGAATGTATGGTCGATTAAAAACTAGTGCACATTTTTGGTTTCACTGGTTGCTGGATTGAAAATCTAGCGTACTATTCTTTGAAGGGGATTGTTTTTTCACTTCGACGTGCTTGTAGTCAATGTGATTATCATATTTGGTAGAGGTTGAACTAAGGGCACAAATATGTTGCAACTTTTTTTACAAATAATGTTATGAAGATATTAAATGTTTAGATTTAATATTTTAGTCGTTCATTGATTAATTTTCAATGCAAATAAGGATGAAGTATATTTTTTTTTCAATTTGGAAGTGAATAAATTTTTTTTAATCTATGAAAGACTTACTGTTATTTAATTATGAATGAATGACTTACCTTTTTTTAATTGATATTCGTTTTTTCTCATCCACACAATATATATATATATAATTTACTTTTAACATTTTTTGATTTTAGGATAAGTTTATTATATATATATATATATATATAAGTAAGAAACATTATATTACCAAAATTATATTTTATACAATACATTTAGAGAGTAACTCTAGGGTTGGTTATCAAGCAAGAGAAATTTTTCTTGGTTTTGAGCCCAAACTGAAAAGTGAAAGATTAAACAGAGAAAACAACTGAAAGAATAACTCAGACACGTAGTAGAAGACAGCTACAGATATTTAACTTATCATAAAAATTAAGCATAAATTTACAAAACGTCAAGCAAAGAAATTTGCAGCTACAACTGCCTTACAACTAATCGGATTTCATATCTGGTCTTCTCTATCCTTCTATCCCAGCTCAACCATATTTATACAGAATTTATGTCGGTTATTTCCCCTTCGATGTTGAAGAGGTTAAGTCAGTGATGGCTCTTCGAAACTCAACAAGACATGGCGGTGTGCCTCTTCAAGTATGAGAAAGTCATGACGGTGATGGTGAGATGGTGTGCAGTGAGGCGGTGTCAGTGTGTTGCCAGGAGTAATTACTCCCAACACCCCCCTTAATTAAGGATAACAAATTAACCATGACTTAGCAAAAATTAAACATGCATGCTGGTCTAAGTCTCAGCTAGGCTTACAATGACTCAAAAACTATGACTTGACATCAACCCTTTAGTTCGATTTCTTTTCCTTTTCTTCCAGATCCTGTATCCTCTGAACTGCTTCATCTTTGAATTTTTGGTGTAGGTTCCAAATTTTAGTTTCCTCATTTTTTTTTGGAGCTCGTCCAACGTTAAATCTGTGTTTATCATAAAAACATGAAAAATCATTCAAGGATGTTCATGGATGTCATCTACTTCTTCAAAAATATGCTTGTATGTGGATTGTTTCCACATCTCATCTTCTATAGTTTGTTCTTCATCATTAATAATCTAATTATCAATTTGTTGCAACAAAAGTTCATAATAAAATTTTATCTCTTCAAGACTCCAATACATGAAAATTTCATTGACATTTTCATTTTCAACATCATCCATGTTTTCTTCAACATTCATTGCTACATATTCTATACAAACTTCATCAACACATGGTGTTTCAAGAAATGCTTCAAGGAACTTTAATTCTTCTTCATATTTTGTTGCTTCTTCTAAGTTTCTTCTAAAATCTGCACATAAAAAATCAATATAGTTAGGTTTAGACAAAAAAACATCTTCAAAACCATATTGGTTTTGTTCATCCTGCTCTGGAATGCGAGCTTTCTTCTCTTATTCCTTCTTCGGCTCTGTCGATGCCTCATAATCCTAATTTTCTACCTCTTCTTCTACAAACAAATTTCTTTCCACATGGTTTCCACACACAAGTGGGTTTCTCTCGCTAAATAAGAATACATCAATAATTTTTTTATGTTGAACCATATAAAACCACTCGCCACTAGTGAATACTTCTTCATCAAAGTGAACATCAAAAATTTCAATTTATGGATCCACTGAATCAATTACTTGACCACTGGAAAGAATATCTTTTCCAAAATCAAGTCCTATTGGTAACACACCATCAATATTTTGATCCACTTTCAAGTGAGATTCACCTAAATATTCCTCTTTCTGTCGATTTTCTACTACATATCAATCTTCAATTTCATCTTCAAACACTTCTTCTACAGGTTGTATGACACTACGATATTCGACTTGATTACCCCCCCTTGCACCAAATTCTGCTTCCAGGATCTTCCATGCTTCCTTGGAAGTTGTAGCTTTTTCTACCTTGCAAAAAAACATCTCATCCAATCCCTGTTTGATAAAATCCAATACTAAAGCATTGCATACTTCATCATATGGGTTATTAGACTGGTATTCAATTAATTCTTTAGCTCAAAGAAAATTTAACATTCTAATAACCCAAAGATCAAATTGTTTACCAGTAAACATAGGTGGTGGTAGCATATCAAAGCTACACCATTCACACTCAATCTCTTCTCCGTCTTTTGCTAGAATTCTCAGTTCCTCGGCTCCGTCCTAAACCGCAATGATATTTTCTATTTCTTTTCGATTCATTTTCTTAATCAACTTTAGTCGTGTTTTGCGACGCATGACTACTTTCTTTCCTCTATCTTATAGTTGTTTACTTGACAGCATGTGAGTATCTTCCATATCGCCCCCCCAAAAAATTATGATTTTCAATATGTGCCATCATAAGGCACAATTTTCACCAGATACACTACCATGCTTATTAAAACACCAAAATATCTTGCACACAAACAAATTTTTGTAAAGCGTAAAACTTTCTTCAAATAAAGCCTTTTTAATAAACCTCTTTGAAACCTTTATAATCCTTTCTTCATAAACATATGTTTTTCCAAAGCGTTTAAACCCACCAATGATATTTCACTTGAACTTTAAACAACGTTTCAAATAAAAAAATTTCAAACCTTTAAAAGCTTACCTCGATACCTTTTTTAACAAGAAAATACTTCGCATATGCTTCTTACTTCATATAATATTCATTCAACCGTGCCTTAAAGAATCAAAATTTTGATAAATGTTTTTCCAAAACCTTCTAATATACCAAATAAAAACAATAACACATATGAATCACCTTTCAATATATCCGCCAATAACTATACGTGTACGGTTCATGCTCTACTGCCACTTTTGCAAGTATCCCTTTCAATATTTGAATGAATAATCTCATCACGACCACCAACACCTTCTCCAATATAATATTATCATTCCCGCATAAGAAACATGCGGCCTTCGCAGATTAAAAATGCAAGAGATACTTCTCATCCATTTAATTGCAGCACGTATGGCATCCCACCACCAGCACTTTAAGACGAGAGTTGTGGATTCAGTTTCATGGTATATTGCTTTCTTTGTTTGACTGAAAATGGATAATTTTCAGCGAGTAGATGTCTTTATCTATATTTTGTTACATATAAACATTGCATGCTAATGCATCTTACTGTGGAGGGCTCTAGCGACTCTCCTTGCATGCTCACACACTTCTTTGATAATTTTTCACGACTCTCATCAATGGTGACGACGGCTCAAACTTTTGTATAAAGCTACTATGCAACAATGCCAACAACTTCGACGAGATTAGATGCAAACCACAACAGGTTCAATACGTTGTGGCTTCTGGGCTCATCTGGCTGCGATACCAATTGAAAGATTAAACAGAGAAAATAGCAGAAAACATAACTCAAAGACATAGTACAACACAACTACAGATGTTTAACTTATCAGAAAAACTAAGCATAAATCTACAAAACTTCAAGCATGGAACTCTGCAGCTACAAATTCTTTACAACTACTCAAGTTTCATATCCGAACTTCTCTATCCTTCTATCCCATCTCAACTATATTTATATAGAATTTATGTCGCTTATTGCCCCTTCGATGCTGAAGAGGTTAAGGCGATGATGGAACTTTGAAAGTCAGCAAGACATGGCGATGGCGCCTCTTCGAGTATGAGCAATTCATGGCAGTGACGGTGAGGCGGTGTGCAATGAAGCAGTGACAGTGTGTTGTTAGGAGTTATTACTTCCAACAAAAAGAGCTAGAAATTGACCATCAACCCATGAAGGGGAAACTAGATGGTCCTTCAAAATGATGATGTGGACATCAAAACTAAACTATATAATGAAATAAGGATAGAAAATAATGAATGAAACAAAACTGAAGACCTCATTAAGTCATATGCTTACCCTAGGAGCCAAATGGTGCTTGTTGCGCTTTATTGTTTCCTTCTTCGCCTATTTTTTCCTTCGCTAGAGAATCTTCTTCCCCTTTTTATTCAATTATTCAAAATCGATAGAAGATTGTATATTTCTGAGAGGGATCTATGATAGTAGTTGTGTTAGTGTGTTTGGTGCACGTATGTACGAAATCACACCAAATTAAGGGGTGTGGTATTCCCTCTTAAGTTATTGGTCAAGGGAAGAAAATATATGGAGTCTAGCAAGTTCGTGCTAGAACATAAACATACTAGATAGAGAAATAACATGCATATTCAAACATAAACATTAAAATAAAACTAAAAAAAATAACACAAAAGCTCTAAATAGAGTCAAAGAACTTCAATAATCCAAATGGCAGTGCTTACGTCCCCTCTTATTGAGTGATGGTAGGAAATGAGGATGAAACTTTAACCCACTTGCCAAGGGGCCCTTAGAACTTGGGGTTCTAAGTCTTGATGCAAGGATGTCTTTACTTCTGAGCTACCTTGGAACAAATTCTCCCTCTCTCTACTATGGTTGACTGGAGTGGCTGGATGGCCAACAATTGATTCCTCTCTATCTCTGCTCCGTATCACACACTGCTGGTATTGCTTAGGGAAATTCTGGACAACATAATAATGTGATCTCCAGTTTCTCATCTCTTGGTGGAATTTTATAGGAGAATTCAAATCCTCCTTCCCTCTCTTGGCACATTGTGGATGGTGACCCAAGAGAGGAGGGTGATTCCATTGTGTGCCACATTTATTCCATTTTGTGCTGCCTTGATCTCCTAAGGAGGCTTGGGTGGCTGTCCTTAGGCAACTTCAAGTGTGGAATAAATGTATTGAAGTGTGCTTTTTGTGGTATTGGAAAGTGACTTTAGCCACTCCCAGGATTGCGTGCTTTTTGGGTCAAAAGGTGTGCAAGGGCATGCTTATCGAAGGATTTTGCGCACAAAAGCGTATTTGACTAGTTCAAATTTGACTTTTCCTCGGACCTTAGAGATTTTCTAAATACTTTCAGATTCTCTAATGTCTCTCAGCCCTGTAAATCCTTCTGCCTGACATTAAATAATGTCATCTTTCCTTGTAATATTTTCCAGTGATAACAGTTTCCCCCTAATGTGTGAGGTCTAGGATGAACTATATAGCCGAAATACATTATAGTTTCTTTTTTGTATACTGTGCATAGAGAGAGAGAGAGAGAGACCTACATGTAGCTCGAAATTGGAGACACCCTGCATCGGTTCAAAGAAGGACCATGTCCTGTGGGACCCCTGTAAGAAAATATAATACAATATATACAAATTTTCTATGAGGCTGGCATGTCCCATGCTCGTAATTCTTTGGCTAGTTAAACAAATCTATTTGACAGATACATGTTTTGTTTGCGCCACTAATATGGTAGTGATCTTGTTGGTTGATGATGAGGACTGTTGACGCCCTCAGGGGCGTTTTTTCTTGGGAAATAGGTGGAATGTGGAACCCATATGCACAAACTTGGTATGGAATGTAACTGCGCATTATATGTATAGGTGATGGCTGGGACCTTCTTGTGTAGGAATTGTAGAAAGAGACACTTATGAAGGCACAAATCTTCGACGAATTTGATCAAAGTGCAATGGTTTTAAGGTATGATACCATATTGAAATGAAAGCTTGTGCTGTAGTCAAATGTCATGAGGATCGATGACATTTGTGGGAAATGATGTCTCCCACACTGCCACCCAAGGATGCCCCTTTTACAGAGAGGGGCGATCGAAGGTACCGCTTCCTTTTTGTAAAATAGGTGTTGAAGTCGACAAAAAAAAGCCTTAACCGAACAAGGGGGTCACTGATACAAAGGATCATGATTCCAGATGTGATGGGTTTAACATAGGCATGGTGGCAGGGAGTGACTAAAAACTAATGATGGGGATTTAGTGGCCCAAAGTTGGAGTATAAAAAGCAGCTTGGCGGCAATAAAAACTATTTCTGATGGGGAAATCCCTGGAGTCTGTTGGACTTCCAGGGTGGGTATAAACTGGTTATGAATGTCATAGTTGCTTTTACATGAGGGTGGTATACTCTGACCAAGGGTGTTCAAGGACTGTTGCCATTGGAGAAAAAATGAATGAGTGGGTGGGGGTCGTAGTGCACCATTTTCGGTCTTTGTTCACTTACCAAAAGAATAAAATAATGGGGTTTGGTTGTACAAAACACAGAGACAGGTGCCCCAAAACATGAAAGTGTTCGCTCACTGATGGTGTGAGGAAGGTGTTTCTTTGAGGGTGGGGGCCCCATTGGTTGGTCTCATGTGTGAGGTTGATGAAGCGGATGAAAAAGTATCGCAGATGGGATTATGTTGATGGTGGTATGGTGGGCCAAATGCGAGGCACGATAATGCGCTTTTGATCTTCTTGTACAACCTACTTGTCCAAGAAAGGGGTTTTATTTCATATGGTAAAACTTGACCTTATGCATGATGACTGAATGGGAATGAGGTGCTTCACAGACTAGAGTGGTATGGCTATGGTGTCACTTTTGCTGTGATATATGGTCTACTGCGGGTCATGAGTGCCATGGGGGGGGAGGGGAGGCTCTACCGACCAACGAGGATTTTTATCATGTATAAGGTGAGGTGATGATAAACATGGTTGGGTGTTTGGAACCTATGGATGATTTCTGATGGAGAAATGATGTCAGGATATGTAGATTTTTTTCTAGGACTCTATCATACAGGGGGTGGAATGATACCTGCTCTGGAACTTTCAGTGGATGGAGTTGTGGATGGTTTTTGTTCTACCTGCAAAAACAACTACCCCTAGTGAGAGCATCTAATTTATCAAATATTATTGAAATAGATGTGCTTTAGAAGAGAATATGAGAGAGGGCATACCTGCTGCCACTGAAAATTTATTTTTTCATGGGTGCAAATGTGTGGCATCACCTTTGGGCATTATGGAGTGTTGATCACAGTGCTTATTTCGGTCTGGTGATCAGATACTCTAAGCTCCAGTTTTCCCTTGGGAGTTGTTACTTGGCTCCTAATTTTGATTTCGGTTGGCGTTGCCCCCAGACTGAGATCACAGGGGGCGTTGCTAGTTACTTCCCCTTGTCCAGGATCTCCCCTTTTTTTTTCCTCGGCTCCTTTTTACAAAATTTGGAGGATTTTCATAATTCTCCTGTTCTATGGTTGCTGATGACCCTAGGAAGGGTTTCACTAGATTGACCAGCGCATTACGTTGTGCCAATGTTCCATTCTGTGTGGGGAATGGGGGATATCAGTTCCCTTGTCCCTGTTTGGTATATGAGTGTTGGGGTCACTTTCATGATAGATAGGTTATCATATGTTCTGAGTAGAATCGTATGAGTATCCAAGGTATTGATTCCTGCTACCTAGGTGTCCTTAGGCCAACGACTCGATCGAACTGTCTGCAGTATCGACACCCATGGTACTAGTGCTGCCTAGGTGATCTTGGGAAAAAGAACTAATCAAACCATCTGTAGAATCAATGTGCATGGTACTACTACTGCCTAGGTGATCTTGGGAAAAGGACCCGATCAAATAATCTGTAGTGTCGATGCGCATGGTAGTACTACTACCTAGGTGATCTTGGGCCAAAGACCTGATAAAACCATCTCTAGTATTGACCTGCCTGGTAACTTCCTGAGTATCATGGGTGTTACTACTGCCTTGGTGATCTTGGGTCAAAGACCCACATCAAACCGTCTGCAGTAGTCGACGTGCTTGGTCGCTCCCCGAATACAGATTAATGTTTCCCAGGTGACATTAGGTCAAAGACCCAATCAAGCCATCTGCAGCAATCGATGCACCTAATAACTCAAGAGGATGAGACAACCAGGTTCCCTTGTCTCTGGTTGGTGTACGGTGTCTTGGGGGTAGGAGGGACAAATGGATGTATTTTTGGTGACTGCTCTTGCTCCTGTAGGTATAGAATGGTGCGAGGCTCATCTACAGAAAGCTGGGTGGAGGGACCCTCTTGATAGGATCACTTGATGGCATGTAAGGCATCCCTATATCACGTGATCTCTAGGAAATGATGGGCTTAGTGTCCATAATTGATGCAAATAGTGCATGCGTGATTGGTACGCAATGCTTTCCCTTTACCTTTGGTGGCAGGTTCCTTTTTTCGGGAATGTGGTGTCGCGATGTCTGCCTCAAAGCCGAGGCGCAGTTTTGATTCATCTAGCTCTGGGCAGATATGGGTAGGGTGTCCTATTACATCGCATATGGCACAAACTAGTGATTCCTATTTTGTGGTGGGAGTTTCCAGCTTCTTTCCTCTTCTCTTCGTTTTCTTAGCCGTAATAATCGATTTTGCAATGGGAATTTTCTTTACAGGGATTTTTTTGACTGTTTCCTCAACCAGTGGGGCCTCCTCGGGACTGAGGGGCTATCACACTGTGGTAGTGATGTGTGTGGCTCCTGTTCTAGTAGCGGAAATGAGATACCAAACTGGTATTGCAAACGATATGTTTGGAAACACCACTGTTGCGAAAACCTGCTGGGATACGAAATCAGCTGGGGGTAGAGGAAAGGGGTCTGGGAAGTAGCGTAGGCTAGAGAGGCTACCGTGGTCGAGGAATCAGTGTCATTACTGCTTGTGTCCATGCCTTGACTAGCTTCAGTGCTTGATGTGGAAATCATGCACACTGGAGCCCCTGTGAAATCAGGTGATGACTCAAGTATAATAGGGGGATCTCCTATGAATGATCCTAGGATGGACGATGGTTTGAAATGGCCAGGGCCATATTCTCAGTACAGTGAAAGCATGTCTACGGATGTATCTACATAGGGTAGAATGACATCGGTGCTTGTTAGGGGTCTCTTTTCGCTATGTGTAAATTGGTCGACAGTCACGATGCGATCCTCATGGGGGAACATCATAGTTCGGAAGATGGAGGCAGCTATAGCTGACATGACTTACATATAACTCTGACCAAGGAGTATATTATATTCCAAGTGGGTGTCCAAGACTTCAATGTCTATAAGGACCATATTTCTGGCTAAGAAGACCGAGACGTTTTGGTAGAGGCCAATAGGGGTTGAAGGGTGACTTGCGTATGCTATAAGCGTGATGTCTGATGGCTTTAGCTCGTGAGACCCTAACTTTTTCCAAAAATTCTTTTCCATGATGCATGTGGATGCACCATCATCGATGACACATTGGTGAATGGTAGTATTTTGGACCGATACTGTTATCTGAAATGCGACCATTGAAGGAAGCGTAGGGGTGGATTTGTCTAAATCAAAAGCCATTAGGCATGTATCGGCAGGGTTGATAGCACCTAACGCATAAATCAAGGCTTTTTGTTGCTTTGGGCATGACTATAATACTTCCAAATCTAACATAGCAGTGGGAGATTCAGCTAGATCATCCACAATGCTATAATTATGGGTTGCTTTGGAATAGTTTCCTCCTCACCTAGTTGTTCCCTTAGCCATCTTTGGAAAATTTTCAATAGGCACCTTTGATATGGTGAAAGGTGTAGTTGGTGCACTAGTACTAGCCCCTGACATGTTGGTGTCTCGTGGGGCGTCGTAATTTCAATTCCATGTTTGAAAAGACATTTCCTCACTAGTCATGTAGATTTTGTGGTTGTTCTTTCTGGAGTCGTCCGAAGCTTGTTGCTGTGTGATAAATGTCCCTTGATGGGGGAAGGGCTCATGCATGACTGCTCGCTGATGGGATGATCCCCCTTGTCCATGGTTAGTCTGCATTTTTTTCACCTCAGGGAGGTCAGGACAGTGGTGAGTGTAATGGATGTACTCACCATAGATCGAACAAGAGTGGTTTTTTCGAAGAGGTGGCCTTTTGTTTTCTCGTTGGGCATTGCTTGGCTCCTGGTTTTTATTTTGGTTGGAGTTGCCTCTAGCATGAGATCACGGAGGGCGCTGTTGATTGTTGTCCCCTTGTCCAGGATTTCCTTTAGGCTTATTTTTCCATTTTTTCTTAACCACATTAGGAGGATGGTTCTCTTGGTTATATGGTTGGCGTGGTTGGTTTTGGGAAGGCTGCACAAAGTTCACTTGTGCATTATTATACACAGGTGTGTCTTATGTTGGGGACTGAGCATAATTTGGTCCCTATTTTGTGAATGTCTCTTGGGTGGGAGCTCTTCCGTCAAAATTTATATATGTGTACTGGGTCCCTTAAGCCAGAGGATAGGGTCCTCCATGTTGACAGTGATACGATGATGCCCTACTGGTCAAATTTTACAGAGGCACATGATGACTTTGGTAGCCGGGTTGTGGTATGTTATGGGTAGAATCATACGTGTAACTGGGGTTTGAATGCTGCTGCCTGGGTAAATTTGGTTCAATGACCCATTTAAACCATCTATGGAGTTCGACGCGCCTGGAAATTCTTTGTAAGTTTGCAGGTGTGGGGTGTTCGACAGGATATTGTAAATATACCCTGACTGCATATATATGAACTCGAGCTGTTGGGCCTTATTGATGGCTTCCTCTTCGGCTATGGGCCTTTGTTGTGCCACATCCTTAGAAATATCTATAGTGTGTGTTTTCAGGAATAGGTCTAACAGTACTCGATCATCTAGTTTGCCTTTGCACAAACTATGATGCCGCCGCCATTCATGGAGATAGTCCGAGATCTGGACGACGGGGGTTTTCCTAAAGTGTGTCAGTAATTCCATTCCGGAATCATGGTGGATGGGTAACTGAAAATAGGTCATGAACGTAGTGACGAGGGCACTAAAGGTTCCATGTGTAGAAGAGGGTTGCTCCACATACCATTTCACTGCTACTTCTGTGAGAGTGTGTTGAAATAGTCTCAGTCGAATAATATCATCAGTGATGTTGTTCGACGAGCAGCATAGGGGGAAAGTCATAACATGATTTCCTAGTTCTTCCGCTTGATTTCCTTATAACATTGGAATGTCCGAAGGGAGCTTCATGGGCATGGGAAGCCATATGGAGTTGTGGGCAATGGGGTCATTCTTCGACTTGGTTAAATATGGTAGATTCAACGAAGCTAGAAAAGGTGACTGCGAGGTTGTATCCATTGCGAATTGTGAAAAAAAATGCTCTAGTTAGGAAGAGGGTTTATTTGCGACGTACCTTGCTGTGTGTTCGACTGGATTCCCGAATGGGTAGAACTCCTCTGCCCTCTATGGGTTGAGGGAGGAGTGGTATGTGGTGTGGCGTTCAGAGACCGACTAGGGTTCCCAACTAAGGATGCCCTAATAAAGGACTCACCAATAATGGTTGCAGTGTTCCGTCTTTGACGCCTAAATGGCGAAGGACCTGGAACCCCTCCCGGTAATGGGGGGAGGTCCAAAATACGTCTAGATTGATGAGGTCTGTTGGGTCCGTTATAGTGTCAACTAGGTCTGGATTTTGAAATATTTGAGAGTATATAGATTATAATCAAAGAAAAATTCTGATCGCATACATAAAAAAAGCGAACATAAAATAAATTTTCCCTTTAAATTAATCCTATATGCTAAGTCAATAAAAAAATATGGTTTTTTGTTTGTTTGTGTATGATACTCAAATCCTAGAAGAGCTAATCGTCCTCACACACTTAAATGTAACTGGGCCTTGAGAAGATATCTTGCGAGTGCTGGCACAATGTCCCATAAGAGCTAGCAATGCCCCCAGTCAGCCGAATGGAATACACCAAGGTAAGGGTAGAGGATCTAGTGCTTGCCTGCACCATCACCTATAGCGAAAGGATGGTGTAATTTTGGCCACTAAGTACCACCATCCCATGTGAGCATTCGATCCTTGGGCTTCTTGGTAATTCAGCTAACAGTATCGATTATCAGCTGGGTCAGGTAGCCCCAACTGATACCTACCCACACTGTGCCTAAGCCTAACCCCCTCTGAATCAGGTCTCTGTCGCACTCAAATTTTATTTTCCATGGGCTGATAGGTGGATTTGAAGGCTCCCTAAGAAGTCAAATTCTATGTCTCAATATGAAGAATGATTAAGGTGGATTATTGGATGCCAACCCCCTTGATCCTAACTTAAAATATAAATTCTTTTGTGGCCCCTGTGGGGAGAATTTAGTGAGTTTTGTTAAGTTAGTTTTAGGTGTATTTTCTTTGCTTAGTGTGTGGATGTGTGTGAGCAAAAAGTGAACGAGCACATAGTTTTAACATGTGGATATGCGATGATCCTTTTCAAAATCCCCTATTAAACTATGTTCTATTGTTCCTTGCTCAAAATAAAAATGTGCGCGGATATGGACTGCTTAATTTTTTTCTTAGTTAATCTATGTGATCAAATACAAGGAGATGGTGAGTTGTGAATAGAGAGCATTCATATCCTTGCCTAGAATCATCGAAGGGTGCAAAGGCAATAGAGATTACTTTCTCTTCTATTGACAATTTGACCCTGGTCCCTAAATTCTAGTGCAAAAATTGAACTAAACTAATGACTTTTACACTAGAATAAGGAACTAGCTAAGCATGCATGGACGTGGGCCACTTACTTTGGCTAATTATCTAGGTGTTTTAGTACCTAAATTTGCAAAACATATTTTTTTTCGGAATGCAAGTTAAGTTTCCCTCCTACTTAAATTATGTGTAAAATTTTCAAAAATCAACTTGAAATAAAACTATCACTAAGCCTACCAAAAGCAGCTCAGAGTGAGGTTTAGCGAGTTGCAAGGCACCTCAACCAGTGCTGGAAAATGTATTATGGGCTGCCAAGCACTTTTAAAAACAGGAAAAGATGGAAATACTAGAGAAATTTCTCATTCTCTTTTTTTCAAGAAAAATGCTGAAACATGCGCGATGTCTATGCGCAAGTTAACTCTGAATGCGCACCTTGGGTGCGCCTATCTCTGGGAAATGCACGCAAATTCCCGCAAATGTAATTTTTGGTGTTGTTTTGCTTTAGTCTGTCACTTGGGATGAATTAGGGACTGAAGGAGAGAAAGGGGGCAATTACAGCCCAACTCCACAGCAAAGACGAAGGTCTCTGCAAATAGGCACTACCACATAAAATTTGAAATAAATGTCAGTGGAGTCCCCAATCCTGTGTTAGTGTGTTTGGTGCACATATGTACGAAATCACACCAACTTAAGGGGTGTGGTATTCCCTCTTAAGTTATTGGTCACAGGGAAAAAATATATGGAGTCAAGCAAGTTAATGGAACATGCTAGAACATAAACATACTAGATAGAGAAATAACATGCATATTCAAACATAAAAATTAAGCTTAAACTAAAAAAATAACACAAAATCTCTAAATAAATTCAAACAACTTCAATAATCCAAACAGCGGTGCTTACGTCCCCTCTTACTAAGTGCTAGTAGGAAATGAGGATGAAACTTTAACCCGCTTTCCAAGGGGCCCTTAGAACTTGGGGTTCTAAGTCCTGATGCAAGGATGTCTTTACTTTCGAGCTGCCTTGGCGCAAAGTATCCCTGTCTCTACTATGGTGGACTGGAGTTTTTGGATGGCCAACAAATGAGTCCCCTCTATCTCTGTTCTAGATCACACACCATTGGTATTGCTTGGGGAAATTATTGCTAGCATAACAATGTGCTCTCCAGTTTTTCATCTCTTTCTGGCCTTTTATAGGAGAATTGAAATCCTCCTTCCCTCTCTTGGTAAATTTTGGATGGTGACCCAAGAGAGGAGGGTGATTCCATTGTGTGCCACATTTATTCCATTATGTGCTCCCTTGATGTCCTAAGGAGGCTTGGGTGGTTGTCCTTAGGTGGCTTGAACTGTGGAATCAATGTCCTGGAGTGTGTTTTTTGTGGTCCCGGAAAGCGACTTCCGCCACTCCCAAGATTGCACGCTTTTTGGGTTATCAAAGGATTTTGCGCACAAAAGCGTATTTGACTAGTTTTTTATTTTTCCTGAGACCTTAGAGATTTTTTAAGTACTTTCAGATTCTCTAATGTCTCTCAGCCCTATAAATCCTTCTGCATGACATTAAATAATGTCGTCTTTGCTTGTACGATTTTCTAGTGATAAAAGTGGTCTCGGTAGTGCTAGTGGGGGACATCTTCGAATTTCTCATGTTTGCTTGAGGCTTCTGTCTTTGAGAGCCTTGAAATATGATATATTTTCCTTGAATTTCTCCAATTGGGGGGATCAAGGAGGCGATGGGAGCTAATTTGTTTGGAGGAATTTATGTCCTCAAATATTTCCAAAGAAGTAGAGGATGTGAGAGATAGAGGAAAAAATGTGATGTCAATACCAATGGTTATGGATAAATGGCATAGTGAGAGACAGGTTCTGTGGAGTTGAAAATTTTCCTCAAACATCCTTCATTTTGTTCCCTCTCTGGCTAACTTCATGGTGTAGAGGTGTTGTGGTTGTAAATTCTAGATTTCACAATGATGATCACTCAATCATCTTCGTTCGTGCATCAAATGTGTACATGAATATCTAGGTCAAATAGTTCCATATTTTTTTCATGCCAGGAAGTGCGGGTTGGATTCCCACGACTATTACCTCCCCGTCTAGCTCTGCCCCTTTTTCTAACCCCGACAACAGACTGTGAGTGGATGAACCTATTGCAATGGCTTCTGGAAACTATTGTTGGAAGAGTGATGGAATAGTAGTGCTTGACAACTTGTATCCTCTAGATGAAGGAACCAAGAGGATGCGAGAGGAATTATCCCAACATTTAGTATTAACTCGAGGATCATTCACCTCAAGAAAACCTATAGTGCATGACTGCGAGTTGGAGGCCTTAGTCATGTCAAGGAGGATCACTATCCTATCGTATTTTATAGGGCTCAAGAATCATGGAGTCACCTGGATTTCACAATATATATTAGTTATCTTATCATTTTCCTTTATTTTTCTATTATTTTTATAAAGTTTTTCTCCAAATAATAAGATCTAACAGTTTATATATATATATATATATATATATATAATTATATATATATATATATATATATATATATATATATATATATATATATATATATATATATATATATATATATATATATATATATATATATATATATATATATATATATATATATATCTATATCTATATCTATATCTATATCTATATCTATATATCTATATCTATATCTATATCTATATCTATATCTATATCTATATATATATATATATATATATATATATAATTATATAATTTGAAAATACAATATTTCTAAATAAAACATAAAAAAATAAATGAAAAATAAATCTATAATATATAATCTTGAAAATAAAAGATATATAATCTCTTTTATTATTAAAATCAAATATTCCTCTATCTAGAACATTTTTATGTATTTCACATACAAGAATAACATAAAACAATATTGATAATAAAAAAAGTCCTACACATGCTTAAAACTTTATTCAAAACCAACTACAACTTAGGTAAAAATGGCATAAAATACCAAGTCTTCAGTAAATTATTGAAGGTTTATAAATTTAGCTAGAGTGTTTTCCATAATATTTTCTTTACCCTCGATACACTATGATCATTTCTTGATGGTCATATTAGATGATCATTTCTTGATAGTCATATTGTATTAACTCTGAGAAGGTATGTGAGAAACATGTACCTTTTCTTTTATCCTATATTCAAAACTTATGATAGTCATAAAAGCCACATTTCAAAGAGTACGAAGCTTAAACCAAAACCATATATATAAATATTATATGCCATATTTTTTAAATATAAAATATATATATATTTATAAAAAATTGTAATTAAAATTGAGGATTTATTTTTAAGGAAAACTGGTAAACCCAATTTCTAACACACTAATTTTATAACATATTAAATAAATTTATTACATTTACATATATGGATAATAAACATAAGAACTCACTAAATACGAAACGCCAAAGAGAAAATCATAAGGGAAAACGAAGAAATCTAAAAATTACAGGAAAACGCCAAAGAGAAAATCATAAAGGAAAACGATGAAATCTACAAATTACAGGAAATTCTTTTTTTTTTCAAAGGAAAAAAACACTGTGTATTATATTATTAATAACAGTACATTGACATAAACATTAATCCTCTTTGAAAATGAGGATATCATCCATTTATGCCCTCTTAATCAAATACGCCCTTCCATATAATGAAAACACATTGATCAAAAAGGACACATGATAATTGGGAGTGCTCAGGAAACTCTATACCAATTCTGGCTCGCTTGATAGACTGGAATGATTATATACCTGCATATTAATCCATATCATATCAAAGGGATAATAAAGCAGATACATATAATGAATAAATACAAAATATTGATGTCCCTGCAATGTCAAAGTTAACAGGCACACATGACTATCAGATAGCAAAATGGATCAGCATTTGAAATTATCAGATATCCCTGCCTTGTGTACTCTGAGTCATTTTTGAAACAAGATTTTACCAGGCTCGCTTGATATAAAATTTTGACCCTGATAACTGTCAATTAACAGGCTCTCTTGATAATAATTAGATCAACAATTGTAACTATTCAAATACCCTGGCCAGATGTTGAAACTTATATTCCAGGCTCGCTTGTAAGCCGCAGGAACGCAAATAATAAAACTACCGCTGTCAACTAATAGAGCCCATTAAATATGTGAGATCTGTGCATTCTGGCTCGCGTGAGAAAAAATAGATGATCAAATCCAATAAAGCCAAAACACGTAGCCCCAATATTGTAGATATATTGTGATTTTCGGCTCGCTTGATATAAAATAGATCAACTGGCAGTCATATGTAGCATTTGGTAGAAAGGAGAAGATCATCTTCCGTCACATAGCAGATATAGTTCAAACAACCTGGAACACAAAACGTTATCTGTAATATAATAAAAAAACAAAATTCCCTATCCCTGAAAACATATAGATCTCATGGAAAAGGAATGGTGTTCTACCATATTAGAGAACTATTCTTGTAATGGAGCATGTAGATACAGCCAAATTATGCCCGAATACCCTTTTTAGATAAACCATGTGTCCGGCTATTATTTTCTCTGAATATATGATAAATGGGAGGACGGTTCAATCTTGTCCATAATCTTATGGCTCTTTTCAGCCAGCCCTGGATACCTGTATCTATCAGAGAAATATTTCCCATTATACCATCGACAATCAACTTGGAATCTCCATAAAAAGATATCTGTGGAAGATCTAAATGGCTTGCAGCGAGAAGGGCCCCCCAGATAGCCATAATCTCAGCAATATTTTTTGTTCCATTACCTCCACTCCTGTAATAGTGGATTCTCTCCACCTGCGATATCTTGACCCATGCACCACATCCAATGATACCATCCGCACAAGCCCCATCAAAAAAGAAAGAAAGTATAGAAATTTCATGTGGCCGAATTCGAATAGATCCATCCAGCACCATATCCCGAGCCATAGGCCTGTCATCTAACCATTTGTTGATAGCACAGAAAATTTTCGCTATATTAAAGGGAACATCTTGGAAAATTTGTCTATTCCGAGCCAGCCATACCTCCCATATGAAGAAAAAGGGGAGGTGTTTGAATTTTCCCATCTTTTTCCCCCATATCTCAGCAACTGATATGAAATCCGTTGGGATCCATGTCGGATCCATTAAAAAATCACTGAAGTAACGCCACAATCGCATGATGATGGGACAATTAAAGAAAATGTGGTTGATAGATTCCTCCGCCAAACAACAGAAAGTACATCGGTTGGGACCACATTGTCCCCTTTTGAGGAGGTTATCCCATGTTAATATCTTCCCCTTCCATACTAGCCAGGCAAATAAAATGATCTTTGTAGGAATCTGATTTCCCATAATTGATAGAAGGTGGAGGATATATTGTCCGCATAATGAGAAATATTAATGCACTGATAAATGTCCCTAACAATCACAACCCCATATTTAAGCGCACAATCCCATGATATGCAGTCACCTCCTCGATCATAACAAAGACCATCCATTCTAAGCAACACAATGTAATGAGACCATTCCTCAGCGTCGTCATATTCCAGATGAAGTTGTTCCGCAGATTTAAATATGGGAGTACTGAAAGACCAATAGTGAATGGCCTGAGACAAATAAATAATACCTCTTTGAGCCATTCTTTGTATGAGCATTGGTGGAAGGACCCTGTCAATAGAGGCCCCAAATATAAATTTGGATCCCAGAGGTATATTGCGTCCATCTCCAAATTTCCAGGTGAGATGAGACGCCACCTGATCAAGAACTCTACATAAACTCCACCAAATGGCAGATATGTTGGGTGGAATATGAAATTCATGACAAATAAGCTGGCGCTTGGGATCACCTGATATGTACTTACAATTAATGATGTTGTTCCATATACCTCCGCCTGTCAGAGCCCTCCAGAAAGTCTTGACCAGAAGTGCCATATTAAAAGATCTAAAGTCCAATATACCCCAACCATCATGTTTTTTGGCTCTACATAATAATTTCAATTTCACCAAGTGATATTTGTGATCTGTATAGCAGCCTCCCCATAAGAAGTGTGTAGTAATCCTATTTATATCATCAATTGTCTATTGAGGAAAATAGAAAAGATGTGCCCAGTATACCATCAGTTGAGTAAGTACCGCCTGAACCATAATAAGCCAACCTCCTAAGGATAACCATCTCTGAGTCCATTTGCAAATCCTCGCCCTGTATCTATCCACCATCCATCTCCAATCTTGATTCTTGTACTTACAAGGCTTGATAAATACGCCCAGATATTTAAGACCCTCCGTCGACCTTCTGTGACTGACCCCCAGAAATTCAGCAATAAACAAGATATCCTCCATACTCCCATATTCATAAATAAGTATAGATTTGTGATAATTGATGTGTAGACCAGTCGCAGAGCCAAATTTTATCAACATAAAATGAACATGGAACCATTGATTTCTGTTCAAAGATCCAAAAAGCAGCATATCGTCGACAAACAATGAGTGAGTGGCCTTGGTTGTCGGAGAAAAATCGAAACCATTTATATATCCATTTTGTTCCGCCCTGTGCATAATTCTGCTAAAGTTGTCCATGATTAAAATGAATATCATGGGGGATAGCACACACCCTTGTCGCAGTCCCCATCCCACCCTAAAAACATTTGTGGGCAGTCCATTAACTAATACAGCATATCTTACTGTAGTAATGCAAGACATAATCCAACGTATGATGGAAATAGGCAAACCAATATTGAGAAGAAGGAGATGAGCATACGCCCAGTCGATAGAATCATACGCCTTCATCAAATCAATCTTCATAACCAACGCATCTTTTTTGTCACAGTGCATGGTGTGAAGGACCTCCTGGGCCACTGTAATAACATCATGGATAGATCGGCCTTTCAAGAACCCATACTGTTCCAGTGAGATATGTTGTTCCAGGGTCACCTTAATACGATTTGCAATAATCTTTGAGGAAATTTTATATATCAAATTGCAGAGTGCAATTGGTCTGAAATCCATAAAAGAAGATGGATCCCCCGATTTTGGAATAAGAGCAATAAATGTTGAGTTGAAATAGGCAGGCAGATTCCCCATCATCCGTGTCTGTTCAACCACCTCAGTAATCAATTGACCCATTTGATCAAAGAACAACAAATAAAATTCAGAGGGCCAGCCGTCTGGGCCCGGGCACTTATCGGACGCGAAAGATCTAATTGTAGAGAGAACCTCCTCCCTCGTGATGGGTCTATTTAGTGCACCAATGGAGTCGTCGTCAAACATTCGACGAACATGACCAAGCATCCAAGCCTGATTATTTGCATCAATATCCGTCTGAGCCTGGTAGAATTTTGAGAAATGGCAATATGCCTCCTGTTGTATCTCCTCATTTGTAATGGCGTATGATCCATCCGCCTTCATGATTCTCCATATAGCATTTTGGTTTCCCCTGTCAGTTGCAGTTTTGTGAAAAAATTTGGTATTAAGGTCCCCTTCCATTAACCATCTAACTCTGCTCTTTAACTTCCAAGTAATCTCCTCAATGAGCATGATTTCCTTTTTCCTGTTCCCCAATTCCTTCAAGAGTCTGAAAGTATCCTCGCTAGGAGTATTTGTAACCATTCTTGTATATAAGTCATTTATTTCCTGAGATATAGCGTTCAGTTCAGTCCTTAACGCCTTTTTCTTGGAAGTCTCCCATATTTTTGTTGCCACTTTAATCCTTTTCATTTTGGAATGAAAATTATCCCATACAGATAACTCTAGATCCCCAGTCTCCTCATCCCAGAGGCCTTTAATCATCTTTACATAATCATCCTCCCTCAGCCATGCTCTATTGAATTTAAATGCCAATCCCCTTTTACAAACACCAATCTTCCATGAGAACGTGATAGGCATATGGTCCGACACTTCAAATATATGGATGTTTGCCATTGAATCACATAAAATTAATATGAGATCCTCCTTTATCATCGTCCGGTCGATTCTTTTTGCAATATATGATTCTCCGGCCCTTTTGTTGGACCATGTGGGTAGGATCGGACGAATGCCACTGGAATCAGAGAATGGATTCGCACAAAATCCCATCTTACTTTTGAAATACCATCATTTTCATGATATATATTAAAGCATTAATGATAGTGAAATTATCATTCTCTTAGGAGCGAATTATGGATAGCGACGAGCCTTGAACGCATGAAATTTTGACTTTGCTTAAATGTACCGAGTGAAGATTTGGTGTTATATTATATAGTACTATTTATGGAATTCCCTTATTCGGTTTTAAAAATGTATTCCTTCTTTTCAAATGCCACTGGAATCAAAGAATGGATTCGCACAAAATCCCATCTTACTTTTGAAATCCCATCATTTTCATTGATATATATTAAAGCATTAAGGATAGTGAAATTATACTGCTTGTGCTGACCATTCTCTTGGGACCAAATTATCGATAGCAACAAGCCTTGAACGCATTAACTTTTGACTTTGTTTAAATGTACCGAGTGAAGATTTGGTGTTATATTATATAGTACTATATATGGAATCCCCTTATAGGTTTAAAAATATTTATGTGTTTATATAGCATAGTGGTTATGGAGGTTGTCTATTGTAATAGTGGACTAGTTGAAAAACTTAATTATGACTATGGGAGAAGCATAGATTCCAAAATGGAAGTAAGCGATGGTATACGAACTTATATTAGTTATTGAGTTTTTCAAATTTTGAGGTTGGGTTGGTCTTTTTACAAAGTTGATAATTAGAAAAATACGAATAGATAATAAAATAAGCATATACTCATAAGAGTGTAGATAGAATAGGAGTGTAGATATAATTATAGGAATGTGCATGTTTTTATAGTGAAGGAATGAAAATAATTAAAAGAAAAGTACATGCTATTTTTGTTTAAAGTCATTATCTAAGAAATTTTGGTATTGTTGAATTTCGAGGCACTATTAGTTTCAAAACCACTTTTCTCTTCTCTTTTCTGGAACACTTTTTGGCAGGGACTAGTAGCCATAGTTTTTACTAGATGTTTATTTTGTCCTTGTATCATATTGGTTCATCATTGTTCTATACAATTTCTCCAATCCACTTACTTAATTGTTGCATGAAGAAAAATTAGAGTTTCTAATAAAAAATATCAAATCATGTGGAAAATGTATGTATCTCAATGATACAAGGGTGAATCCATTGAGGCTATGAACTCTTTCTAGTAGAAGATAAATGAGAGTAGAACATGACTAAACATCTTAAATCATTAATGTCTCTTGTTTTCAATGACCTTGTGGTACTACATTAGAATTTTATGAAGACTATTATTGATCTATAAATTTTCGTGGATTTCGCAATGGACAGTTTGTCACAGAAATGTTGATAAAATTATATTTAAAATGTAAAAATATACACTATTACAATTTGATTAGATTTCTAGATATGTATATTTACTATTAATAGTGAATGCAAGCAAATTAAATATACATATTAATAGTGAATGCATGCAAATTAAAATTATGGAGAAAATAGAAGATTGAAAAATAAAAGCTCACACATGCATTTTACACAAGATATGCTCTCAGAAACCCTTTTGGGAGAAAAAACCAGCTGGAACGTAAGGTCACTCCTCCTCTTTCTCTGAATGGAAATATGACTATGAGTAAAAAGAAGTATGTCATTTGACCCATGGGTGTTTATAATGCACAAATCATCTCTATTTTCTCTATCTCCTAGCCATCTTAGCTATTTTTTCTCAACTATGCAACAAATGCACTCTAAAGAATGCAAGCCCTTTTCCACCTAGTGTCCTCGTTATAATACAACATGATAGCCTACTAATGGTTAGGTTTGAATACCTAAACTCTTAACTGGAGTTACAATATAGACACTTATAGAGTCTTCAACATCATAGTTATGTGGCTAGCCCCTTTTCCATGATTAATAGTGGCCGACGTGGCATCCTCTTCAATTATGGTGGTGAAAATAGGAAGGTCAACTTTTGAGTGGAATAACTTTCACACCATGACTCTCATTGATGCGCTTCTTGGGCCATTGGAAAGGTATTTGTGTGAAGAATAGGAAAAAAAGTTTCAAAATAAATTGGTAATGTCTTACCCCCCAAAAGATAATTTTATGCCTCAAAACGCTCTTGGAAGGTTTCATACCTTGTATTGTGAAACTCGGTCCCACTGGTGAAAATGGTCGGACCATGAGTTGATTCCTCCCCTTTTTGCACTTCAAAATTATCTAGATGGATTAGAAAAAATATAATGATAAAATCACGATCACTTCTCCCCATTTTGGGAGGCACTTGATCCCTAAAATATTCTATTGAATGAGGTGAGGAAACTTTTCCTCCACCTTCTCTCTAGTGTACCATTTAGATTTTCTTGGAAGTTGTCATTTCAACCAAATATGCCAAATTTAATTTTGATCCTATCTTGTATTTCTAGACATATTCTGCAAAATTGTATCTTCCCTCAACTCTACTTGAGCTTATGGTTCCAAATATTCAACAGAGGGTAGAGCATGTTCCTTATTGTGATCTAGCATGGAAGGCTCATAAAGTTTCAAATTATCTGCATTCATAACTGAGTGAATGTGCATATATGGAAGTAAAATGAGTAAATAGGTATTCTCACCCACCCTTTCTAGTACCTCAAAGGTTCCATATCTCAAAGCCTTTATTTTTTTAGCAGACTCCTGTACCTTTTCCTTGTTCAACTATAGCCATACTCTATCTCCCACCTTGAAAAATTCTTATGCTCTATGTTTATGATTCCTGGCCTTATATTTCTCTTGTTTCAGCTATGTCTATTGTACTTGTTCATAGATTCACCTTATCATCTCTATAAAATTTTCAGCCTTCAAGGTGTCTCCTATAATATCTTCCCTCACTTTTCCTTGCTTCCTGTACGTGATGTCCAAAATTGAAAGCGACAAATATCCAGAACAAGTTTCAAATTGGGGACATTCCTTAGAAGTTTGAACTGTTATGCCGTAACACATTTTTATATAGACCGTATTTTCATCACATGTATTCATATGCTTCTAGTTGTATCCCCTCAGAAGGTGCACCAAAGTCCTATTTTCTACTTCTATATGTCCATCTACCTATGGATGGAATCTTGCTAATCTCTTAAACATCATGTCCATATTCTCCCACAATTTACTCCATAATGAACTAAGAAATGTTGCATCCCTATATGATAGAATTATCCTTGATATCCCCAAGAGCACACAACCCTATCCAAAGGATAAGTTTGTTCCTTATTTCCCACTTACGAAATCCTTATAAGGCATAATAACACACATCTTGTTGAACGTGTCAACTACCACGAACAGGTAGTCATATTCCTTCCTTGTTGCTGGTAAACCTCCCATAATTTCCATGGAAATTCTTTCCCAATAACGAGTGGGTACATGTAAGGGTTGATATAGAATATGTTTCCTCTTGCAAGGCTTGCTCATACAACAAAGAATACTTCCTCTTATGAACCCAATTAGATTTTGTCGCATCTTTGGCCAATACACATACCTTTGCAAGTTTTCCATGGTCTTCCCTACACTATAGTTACCTCTCATATCAAGTGAAATCATTCACCTTGAGGAACACATATTTTATCCAACCTGTAGAGTAACCCATCTTAGAGATTCTAGTCAATGTTGATGTCTCCATCATCCACATGAATTTGTCTCTACAACTATTAAAACACCTTCTTGAAGTCCTTATTCTCTGAACATGCCTCTCTATCATAATCATTCGTTCATGTCTCCATGTGCATAAGAGTTCCCAAAGTTGTGATATTTCGTGTGGGTGACCTTGAAAGCATGTTGGTCAATTTGTTTTGGTTTCCCTTCTTGTACTTGATCACCAAATGAAACTGTTGTAGAAACCACATCCACTATTAATGTTTTCTCTATTGTAGCTTACTCTAGGTTTGCAAGTTTTGTATTGGTTGGTGATCTGTGCGGAATATTCTATTATTTCCTATTAGATAGTATTTCCACTTCTTTCTAGCTTTCACTAGGGTATATAGCTACTTTTTGTAGGAAGGATAGTTTATAAATTCCCCATGAAATACTTTAGAAATGTAGAATACAAGCCTTCCTCCTTGCAGCAAGACTGTTCCCATAACATACCCACTCGCATATATCTCTACTTCAAAGGTTCGTTGTAATTTTGGTAATGTGAGAAGTGGTGCTGGAATGATTTTCTTATTTAGTTCCTTGAAATCCCTTTCCTAACCCTTTCCCCACTAGAAACTCTTCCCACTTACTATTATGTCATGGAGCAGTGTTTCTAGCTAAAAATGAGGCCATGAATAAATCCTCAGGTACTCTACTACCTAAATGAAACTATGAACCTTAGAAACATTAGTAGGAAACAAATATCTATTTATGGCCTCCATCTTGGCATAATCTATCTTTAGATCTCTTCCACCTATCACAGACATTAGATACCTAAAATTATGTTGCGAAAAATCACAGTTTTTGATATTTTCTAGCATTCGATGCTTCTTTAAAGTCTCCAGCACCTACATTGAATGTAACATGTGCTCCTTTGAGGTAGCACTCTATACGAGTATATGATTCAAATAGAGAATAAAAAATGAATCTATAATAGGTAATAATACACCATTTATTAATATCATAAACATAGCTATTGCATTAAATAGTTCAAATGGAATGACTAACCACTCATACAAATAGTGCCTAGTTTTGAAAGTGATATTCTATGTATCTTCTTCCTTGAATTGAACCTGATGATATATAGACTTTAAGTCCACTTTGGTGACTTATTTTATTTGTTGCATTTGATCCAACATATCATCTATCCTAGGTAGTGAGATCTTGTTCAAAATCATGTAATCTATACACA
This sequence comes from Pinus albicaulis, assembly GCA_034641835.2. Classification (NCBI taxonomy): domain Eukaryota; kingdom Viridiplantae; phylum Streptophyta; class Pinopsida; order Pinales; family Pinaceae; genus Pinus; species Pinus albicaulis. The sequence continues at coordinate 289,459,116 of CM076572.1, read as the reverse complement.
TCCACAAATTCTCATCCTTCTTTGGCACAATGATGATTGGTGACCCACATGGTCATCTACTGAGTTAAATGACACAATGTTCTAGAAGTATGTGAAATATTTTTTTCACCTCACTTGCTTATAAAACATAGTACCTATACCTAGGACCATGATTGATTTCCATATTGCGACAATATTTGTCACGATGCGACATTGGACCATGGTTAACCATGCGTGAGAATTACTTATTTTCATATTGAGACAATATTTGTCACAATGTGGCATTAGGCCATGGTTTACCATGATTTACCATGGTTGATGATGGTTGACAATGGTTGATTTTCATATTGAGAAAATCCATCTCTCCATGTGACATTGGACAATCGAGAGCCATGGTTTACCATGATGATAAAATCAAGTGATATATATTAAAGGCTATGATTAGTATGATAAACCTTATGATTAATATTAGCCTCTAGGAATATGAACCATTCTATTAATAAACCCAAGTGATTGATACTAAAACCCCAATGGATTAATACTAAAACCTTAAGCGATGCCCATGTTGACTATACTTGATCATCTCAACAATAGTAAACCATAGTTAATATATGTTAATGTATAAGTATTATAAACCTAAACATAGTTAACCACAATCCCTTTCGTTTATAATATTAATCCCTTGGTTTATAATATTTATACCTATGGTCTATTAATCCCTTGGGTTTTTAATATTAATCACTTATGTTTATAATAGTAATATAATCCCTTGTCTTTATAATATTGATCCACTTATTTTATTATTATAATTTTGTTGCGTTTATAATATGTTGGCTTTATAATATTAATTTTTTGGATATATAATATTAATAACCCCTTGGGATTATTAATCCCTTATGTTTATAATTAAACCATTGCCTCTAAAGTATAAACCCAAGGGTTTAGCATGGTATTCATGTTCACCATTCTTGATTATGATGTTCGTGTTGAATATAGCTGACCATGTCAACAATTATAAACCATTGTTAATATATGTTAACATATAAATATTATAAACGCGAACATAGTTAACCACATTTATCCCTTGTATTTATAATATTTATCCCTTGTTTTATCATATTTATCCATATAATTGATTAATCCCTTATGTTTATAATAATAATAATTTTTTTTATAATATTGATCCACTAATTTTATTAATATTATTTTGTTGTGTTTATAATTCGTTGGCTTTATAATATTAATTTGTTGAATTTATAATATTAATAATCTCTTTCGATTATTAATCTTTTTTGTTTATAATTAAACCCTTGGGTTTACAATATCGACCCAAGGGTTTAGCATGGTATTCATATTCACTATTCTTGATTATGATGCCCATGTCAACCATAATTTATATACGTTCATGCATAGAATAATCTATACTTAAAACATTATAAATATGCAGATTAATATACTATTAATATGCTGTTGATAATATATTAAACTCATAATTTCTTGAACTTATAATTAGTTTAGTCCTTGGGTTTATAATTGGTAAGGAAAACTACAAAAAAATATGGAAATAATATATTGTTAAAGGCTTGCAATACAAAAACGAAAGCAATTAGTTAACTACAAAGGAGAATGGAGGATTAAGAATCAATGGAGTAACATGACTCTAAGGCAAGTAATAATTTTTCTTTTTATACAATGTAGAAAAATAACTTAAAGTTTTGGATCTTTTTGTTTTTCTTTTATTGTATTTTAATCAATTTTTGTATACGTTAGAATTTATACATATATAATCCTCTTGAAATGACACAATGATTTGGATAGTGTACTGTTATTTCAAAAAAATGTATTTTTGCTCCAAAATAAGAGTTTGCAAATAATTTTGATAATTCAATGTATTCCACTAATAACCATTTGGCATTAACACTGAAACATTTTCTTCATATTAATGCAATTGTTTTTACTAGCTAAATAAACAGCTTATGAAAAATAATATTATTTAGACAATTTAATTATAATAGTTTTAAAAAATAGTTTAATAATAATAAATAATATTATGTAAATAATAACGATAATAATAATAAATATTATTATTTAAATATTATTATTATTATTTCACTGCCGTGACATTTAGTAATCACCTTAATGTATTTCTTTGAACCCTAAATAGGAAATTTCTAAGTTTTTTTCAAAGCTGAACTTTAGGTTTTCATAAAATTGAGCCTAATTTAAGACTGCCACCGGCACCACCACAGCTACGAGGACGAAGTCTCTAGGACAGTACGTCGTACACTGCCAGTAAATAAGTTTTTAATTATTTTATGTGATTGACATGCAATGTGAATGCAATGCGACTCTGCACCAAAAATTTGTTTAAGCTACTGTCATTATGACCGACGATAATGTTATTAATTGCTGCATAATTATGGTACAGAGAGGAGGTATGAGGCCATATTTTGCGGCGTAGTTGCGTATATTATATACCTAGAAATTTTAATAATGGAAAGCGTAATGTATCGGTATTGCAACATTTACAATTTAGTGTTTACATTAAGGGTCTATTTCCACTGCGGTTTGGTGCCCAGACTCTTGTGCTCCAATGGGTTTCATTGGTTCACTTCATCGTTCATTCTGTGAACACTCTTGTGCTCACCGTCTGCATCGTTCATTGGCTGGTCAACTTTCTGTTATCGATGGATTTTCTTAATTGCAACAAGATGTTTGATTTTCTCAAACAATTATTTTCAAAATTACAAGAGTTTGCATTATTATCTAAATAGATCATCATTTTTCAATTCGAACTATTCTCGATTCTCAAGTTATTTCAATGAATTGGGTTATTTAGATGAATGTTTTGTTGGTTGCATTGATTGTTTTCATCTTTTTCAAGTTCCATCTATAAACATAAAATTAAAGTGTAGTGATATATTTACATTGGTGAGAGTAATGAAAATTGAAATAAATAATATAAATTAATGAAAATGATAGATAAATGTACCATCATAAAAATTGAGTCTTGAATTATACACATTCTTTCAAAACTAAATCTCATGCCTTCTTTCAATAACTCTTTGTTAGTCCAGTTTCATGCTTTGTTTCCTACAAGTTTATAACCCATAATAAATCATATATTTAATATAAAGGGATTTTTTTGTTCTATTAATTATAAACACATAGAACTAAAAAAATATACATATACTTAAATTTCGACAATTAATTTTTTATATTCCAAGATATAAGCATAACATATATTTAACCCAATTCAATTAATTTTTATGGTCGCTCTTCGTTGTATGTTATCAATGATAGTTGTTGTAAACCAACTTAAAATATACAAAAACGAAATCCTAATTTGTTATAAGGAAGTATTAACAATTACTTACAAACATTGATATCAACAATTTTCTTCCTTGTCCTGTTTTATGTGTTGAATGGGTTCCATTTTGTTTTATTTTCTGCACAAAAATAATTGAAAATTATTATTTTGTGTACATTTGAAACACATTGTTGCTGAGATGGCTCCTCCTGTGATGCAATTATGTCCATTTATTTCACCATGCCAATGTACACCTTTTTGGACATTCATACTAGCATGTCTTGGATATCCTCTTGTTGATCCTTTCATATTTTAATGATCTTCCTCAAAATTTAATAATTTGTTTATATAAACATATATGAAAACTAAATATAACATAATTGATAATAAAAAATGAATTCTTTGAAGTAATATATACATATAATTAAATAAAATAATTATAATTAGGTAATCACTTTTTGAAAAAAAAACTGTTTATTGTATGTTTCAGCTATTGAAAGTGTAGCAGGTCTCATTGACCATTTCTTAAATATTGCTTCTTGTAGTTTAAATATAACTTGGATATTGGAATCATTGGAAGGATTTTTGTATTGTAAGTGGAAAGTGCACCTATAAGCTTGTTCCACTATATCTCTCATATTTTTATAAAAATTCTCTCTCTTTCATTAACCTCTATCACCACTCTGGATGAGTTAAAGACCAATTCATCATCGTTGACATTTATTTTTTCTTAGAACGAAATTATTTTCCTTCATTGTTGGTCCCTGTAAAACATTAATCATAAGTGAATTAACAAATTATTTGAAACATGTTTTCTATTGTTCTTAAGTATATTATTAATGAAAATTCAAAAAAATAATCATATTGAATATTATTTTTTCATTCAGTAGATTCATCTTTCTACAATTTTTTCACCACGCTTTTACACATTTCTACACTTAGATAAAAAGGAATCTTATCAAACTTCCTAATTTTTTGTGGCTCTGCATGACACACACTGACCAATACGTATTATTTAAACTTACATATAGTTAAAACATATTAATTTTGTATATATTTTACAAATAACTTTACTTTTGTGATTTTTTAAATGTATGATCGTTTTTTTGGTCTGGTACTTGCCCACTTATTAGACATTTTTTTATCAATATACAACCAATACCATTTAATAAAGAATCTATTAAGTATATTTTACAAATAAAACACATAAATTTCATCCAAAAAGAGGTCACTTAATCGGTATTCTTATTTTCATAAACACACTTGTGCATTTAATTAAGTAAAAACACCGGGTCATTTAATTTTTGAGCACTAAAAACGAGAAATATATATTTTAAATAACTTTAAATTATGATAATGAGATATGTGTCGATAAAAGAACTACCATCATAGTAAAAAAATGAAAACATAAAAAAATAAACACACATTTTTTGGACTCAATGGTGTTATTTGTCATAGGGACATGAGTGTGTTATATTAAGCATGGCTTGTCCATTAAAAAGAAGTTTTTTTACAAAAACAAATAAGTCCGACAATGTTTGGATCCAATTTAATAAGTGCTCCTCTTCTTTATATGTCAAATATAATAACACAAATGGATTAAATCTAAAATGTTTAAAATTAAAAACTCTAATTGTGAAGAGATAGAGAGAGCTATACCCTAAGTTGAAGTTTTGCAATCATATAAGTAAGAAAAATCAAGGGTTTAAGGAAAGTATTTATTTTTTGTGGTTTTTTCCAGAATTTTAATGAAATCTAAAAAAGAATAGACATTGTGGTTTTTTATGTAAGATTTTGAGTGAATCAACATACATTTCAAATTCTAATATTCTAAATAATTCTGCTATTCCAAAGTATTATGTTGTTTCACTCCTAATAGGTCTCTCTTGCAAATATCTCCCATGGAAAGAATAATGAAATAGTGAATAGATACTTATTGTATATAAAACGTTATGAAATTAAATTTCTAAAAACTAATTACCGCTCATTTTTCAATTTAGAAAAAAAAACAATGCCACTCTTATTTTTCTTTTCACTTTATCGAAACATCGTTAAGTTTCATAGTAAAAAAGCATTGATGTACAAATTTTCTTTAACGTACCAATTTTATATAATTCCTTTTTTTTTTCGAAATCTTGAAAACCGGTATGGTTATTATTTTAACGCATTGGTCTGGTTATTATTTAAACACATCAGTGTGTTTTGTTTTACAAGAGCACCAATATGTTTTAAAAGTTATCTGAATTTTTATTTTCACACAAAATATCATATTCATCTCAAATTATCCTTTAAGATGCATCTACATGAGTTATAATAGTTCATAGTATACATTTTCTGCTTAAAGTAGCATTATTCTTGAAAAATGGTTTGAAAAATATATTGAAATTCATATTGTGGTGATATGGTTCTCAAAATTAATTTTAGGCATGCATAGAAAATTTTATTACTAACTTTTCTCAAATGCACGAAGAAATCTCATAATATCAAATGGAAAATTCGTAAAATTCTATCTCATTCCATATTTGATTTTATTACTAACTTTTCTCAAATGCAGGAAGAAATCTCATAACATCAAATGGAAAATTCTTCAAATTCTATCTCATTCCATATTTCTCAATAAGCTTCATGGAGTTCTCCCTTTCCATATCTTGTAAGTTCATATTTTATTTATATTTTGATTATCTAATTTAATTTTTTTTTTGTCCATGTTAATTTGAATAAAAATGTATCGATATTTGCAAGATCCTAATTCAAAATTGAGTTTAGATGCATAAAATATTCCATCAATTCAAAAAATTCGGAAGCTCTTACTAGGAACAAAATTCTACAAGCAATTGGTATATGAAAATGGACAACCGCTTTATGCTGCGAATTGTAGCATGCCATCTTCCAACCATAATCCTAGTTAAGAATGGTAATAATTGTTTCTTATAATGTAATTTCAACAAACTAATTTCATTTTCCTTAGTAATATCATTGATGTACTAATATTCAATATTTTTATGAAATTAAGATTCTATTGAGGATGAGCAACTCACCTACCATCTTCCGGCACACCCCACTACAATGTCAAATCGAGAGAATGATGCATTAAGAGAAAAAATCACAACGGAAGTGTATAATAAATGGTTGAATGAACCACCTATTCAATTACCACTACATCTAGATTCACTAATTAGGAATGACAACAATACTAATTGTTATTCATCACAAGTTGGCAATGGAAGAAACCAAATAGAGGTTGGTATGGACGATTACTTACATGATACGACTGCAATGGAGACAATTTTGTTAGATGCATTCTAGAATGATGAGTTAGGGGATGATGCTCATAACACGACTACCTTTTTTGAAAGCCTGAAAGATGCTTCCACCACCCCTCTCTTTGGACCTAGTGGCAAGTCAAAGCCTACCTAGCCCGAGACAACGATGTCACTGTACAACTTGAAAGCAATGTTTGGAATGCTTAATGCATGTTTCTTGTTGATATTGAGGTAGTTGACCATGATAATGTCCCTTATATTTTGAGAAATATAGTCACAGAATCAACATTAAAAATGATCGATCTTATGAGCGTTATATATTGAAATTATACATTTATATTTTCCACCAACTGTAGGGTATTCAAAGATAAGGTTATTTGGAGTGATAATGTCTTGTTTGGTGGCTGCAAAGAGGAAAAGTAGTTGTTTCAAATGTTGGTAGTTGATTAAATATAATATCATGCATGTATAAATGATTGTATAATATATAGAGGAGAATACACACACAAAGAGATATGTATTGAAAGTGGGTATGATAGATGTTAGCACTGGTGTTTCAATCCCACCCATCCTGCCTTATTTTACTTTTCTTTCACTTCATATCTATTATTATCTTTGACCTCGCTTCGTTTTCTTAACCATTTTTCCCAAGGGTTCCCAAGTCATCATTGTTTACAAACACTAAACCCTCATTTCCTCTCCCGCTGAACTACGGTTTGCCATAGAAACGAGACATTTGAGCAAAGGAGGCATAAGGTAGGTCATATCAGTAAGTATGAGGCCATTCCAGCTCATAAGATAATGTCTACCTCATTTTTTTTAGAAATAATTCCAAGGGTCAAGTCATTTTCCACTTATAAGGAAAGTTTTTCTTCTAATTGTGTTTTTGACCACACAAAAAATAATAATTTGACAAGAGTGGGAGAGGTTTTTGTCCATCATAGGTCAAGGAAAAAAAACGTCCTACAATTTTTACAAAGGTTTCATGGTTTTTGATAAATGTCAAAAATACAGGTGCCACATGAGAGTTGCTACACTTCTAGAGTGACCTTGGGAAAATCACGTTTTCTCCTAGCTGGAATGTTCAAATGACTTGCATGATAATTCAAATGATAACTAGACAAACTTATATTTCGAATGAGCTATCATGAGCTCCATTTTTGAGTTGAGGAAGGCCTCCAAAAGTTGCCTGAAACAACACTCTACATTTCTACACTTTTTGACAAGTCTTTGGAGAATGCACTTTTGACAAGGAAAATCAACTCCAATAAGAAAACCAAAGGTATATTTGGAAATTATAAAGAATAATATTTCCAATGAGCTATCATGGGCCCAATTCAGACACCGAAAAGGCCTCCAAATGAAGTTTTCAAAAAGGTGTTGCACTAGTGCTCCACATTTCCTTCTGGCCACTGCACATTTACCAGTCTTGGGAGAAGTAATTTTTTTTAGGTACGATGGGCTTCATTTTGCAAACTGAAGGTAGTTCTGGAATGTAGAATTGAAGGCATTTCCAAAAAGACATCTAGGAGCATATTTTGACACCTGGAGGGCACTCAAATTCATCCTTCAACAGAGGGGATATTTTTTTCCTGGTCACTGTGCATTTAACAAGAAAATGGTGCATTTGGCAGTCTTCAGGAATTTTTTGAGTTTCACTCCAGTTTTGAATTTTATCTTCGGAAATGTTGAATTTACCTATCTAAATGATGAATATGAATGTAATTATTATGTTTTTACTATTTACTAGGGAAAATACATTAGGTAAATCAAGCATATTAGCTGTAATGAATCAGTTCACTTGAGATAGGGATGAGTCACTTTGACCACCCTACACTCTAGGTTTCAGTTCAGATTTTAGTGGATCGACTTCTCCTCTAGTGGATTCGACCCCTGAGTTTGGGAGAGGTTGTTTGAGGCCTATGTCTTGTACTTTTTGACTCATTTTCAATGGTTGGGAGTTGGAATCAGTTTCATTTTTTTACATGATCAAGGGAACATGTACTGAGTTTTGGCCAAGCTAAGAAAGAGGAGTTGCAGCTACATTTATGGGATACCTATGGTATTGAATGTATTTCATTGTTTTTTCTTCAGTTACATATGTTTGAATGTATTTTTCATCTTCATTAATGTCTATTTTATGATCTTTTATAAGTTAGAAATTCAAAACACATGCTTGCACATGCTCTGTTTTGGGTAACTCATCAGATTTTGTTTAATTATCTTCTGTGTGAGAGAAATGCATCTCTTATGCTTCTCTCAGATTTATTACATTTTCTAAACCATTCCTTAACCATTCTCTTCAAGTGATTGGCATTATACCTAGCTTGCCCCATTCATCCATGCAAACCTAAATCTATTTCCCTGATTTGGCCTTTCCTTGACCTAATTCCATTATCCCATGATTCACCCAACCAAAACCAAATCAAAAAAACCCCTTGCATTCATTATCTAGCCTAGGACCCTAATTTCTCCAACCGTCCTGGCTGTGACCCTTTTGGAGAGAGCTCTCTCTGGCTTGATAGGGCTAGCTATCAAGTCGAAATCTTGGTTTGTGGTTACCTATGTTGGGATTCCTTAGCCTTGGGAATGTGGTGGAGTGATAATAATATGTACCATAAATTAAAAAAAAGGGTAAATTACATCATCCTACTCATAATATATTGAGGCACATTCCTATAATCCCAAGGATTCACAGGCTATTTTGTTACAAATAATAAGATATGTTGCAGGGATGACATGCCACACAAAAAAGCAAGCGAGGATTTATACAAATGCCAATAGTTTCAATAACCATGAAGCATATAGAGGATACATTGCCCAAAAAATTCAAGGATCAATTATGAAGTCTACGACTCAGCATAGCCATGGACGGATTCACCCCGTATTCCCTTCAAAACTCTAACTATTTTGTTTCTCCTATAATAGTGATCAATAACAATATCCCCTCACAATCATCTTTGAAGAATGAACATCTTAGATTGACTCACATAGTGCCTTGTAGAAAACAAGTGAAGACTATGAATATCTACTTACAACCCTTGGTAGATGAATTGAAATAATTATGGAAAAAAATACATGTATAGATGTATCAAGACCCATGAAGGGGTTTTATTTTTTTATGGCATATTATTGACACGAAAGATTGAGGTTACCTTAGACTCAACTAATTCGTTGTGCTAGTGAAACCTAATGCAAATAATTATGGGCCCTCTCATAAACGGAACTTGACTCAGATTATGGTAGAAACCGATTTAAATCTTCTCAATATATGATTTAATTTACAATGGATATTAGTATAGTACAAGCACCATGGGAAGAAAATATTTATTGAAAATAACCATAGGCCAAGAGGAGATATTCAAATTTATTTTGTTGTATTATTATTAGATGATTGTTTGTGAGGGGGATATTATCCACTGGGATAATATTTCAAACATTGTTTAACCCTGTGACTATGCTCCTCGACACCAGTATGCACGGTAAAATAAAATATTTACCCAACCATGACTCTCCCCTAGTTAGGTGATTTCACTCTATTTTAGAGAAAATAATTCTTGAGCTTTCAATTGATTCTCAATCCGCATGGGTTTTATTTGGACAATAGTTTGCTCCATTTCTCAGTGATTCTTTCATTCATACATACACAGATCGAGAACACTATGGTTGACATAGATAACACTTAAACACATGCCATCCATTGAGAATGATAACGAGCATTACCAATATGGCTTTATATGCAGGATTTTTGGCTGGTGGCCTTCACAGCTGAGATATATTGGACAATGTACTGTTTATATTTATAGTATAAATCAACTTTTTTTTCTTTCTGAAAAAAAAGATAACCATTATTCCTATATTTAGGTTTCCACAAAAAAATAAGTTTTATGTTCTTTTATAACAGAATTTTGTACATACCTCACAGTGCAAGTTTCTTTAGTGGGTGAAGCACTGAGAAATCTTCTATGTGATCCTGTCACTATTTTTTTTGATAGTAGAGAATTAAACAATGCATTTACAAAATTGTTCATATTTTTACGGCAAGTTAAATTTAACAATAGAGAATTAAATAATGTATTTAGAGAAATTCTGGTGTCACTCTCTCTTGATATTTTTACTGCAAGTTAAATTTAGCAATAGAGAATTAGACAATTCAATAGAGAATAGAACAGTGTGTTTAGGTAATTTCATAACCAAAAATTTACAAAAATCAATTTTATTAGCTTCTTGTTCACAAAATTTTCAAAAGGTTTCTTTTACAAACTAGGAGGATTGTGTCTAGAGTTTATTCTTCTACGATAATGTTCATAGTAATTTATATGGATGTGAAACTATCATGATAAGGTAGTTAAGGTGGGACAATTGTCAAATAACCTCAATATCCTATGATGAAAAGCTTCAATTCCACTTCCCTAATAGTGACAATATCCTATGATGAAAGCTTACATTCCACTTCCCCAACAGTTAAATAAATTATAGTGTCATTACTATTAAATGTAATAATTTCAATCGTTATATTTATTCCACTTACCACTATATGCCACCAATTAAAGTTATCACTCATAAATATATTCTATGACTACTATAAATTAATTCATAAACTTTATAATTAGTGATCTCTGTAACGCATAATCCCATGCTATTGAAAAATTCACCATAATATTAATTATTAATAAATTTTGTAAATCCAAACAGAAACTAATTATTATAACACCTAATTATTATCATAAATGTTATTATAATTATCTATTATAATTATGAAGATTAATAGCTTTTGATGTCTTCAAATTATAGGTGATATGTGACTAATATATATTACAACAATAATAAATTAATATTAATAGGAGAGAAAGGGAGAGAGAGGGAGGTAGGAGAGAAAGGGAGAGAGAGGACTTGTGAGAGAGGAGGTGAGAAGTGGAGAGAGAGAAGGAGTGACAAGGGAGAGACAGAGAGAGAGCATGTATGTTTGGGGGTGAGATAAAGAGACAAAGAAGGAGAGATGGAGATAAGGGGGGGAGAATGAGCAATAAGGAGAGAGGGAGGTATATAGTAACATAGTTGGTGGGTGAAGAGAGAGAGAGAGAGAGAGAGAGGAAGAGAGAGGATGTGAGAGAGTGAAGAGAGGAAGGGAAAAAGAGATGGACTTGGAGGGGGAGAGAGAGGGAGGTAAGAAGAAAGACATAGAGAGATAAATGTGGAGAGAGAGAGAGAGAGAGATAAGGAAGATGGAAACAGAGGGAGAGAGGACAAAAGGAGGAAAGAGAGATATTAGTGGGAGAGAGGGAGAGAAGGGGAAGATAGAGATATAGATGGAAGGTGAAGAGAGGGAAGAAGAGGGAGATGGGGATACGGAGGGATTGACAAAAATATTGATAGATATGTAGTGCGAGAGCATGTGTGTTTAGAAAGGTGAGATAGAGAGACAAAAAAAAAGAGATGGAGGGGGATATAGATATGGATGGAGGGTGGAGAGAGGGAAGAATATTTCTTGCACTAGATGGATTGATTTAAGTGGAGATGGTGATTTCTAATCCTATTTGATTATTTGCACTAGATTCATCGATTTTAGTGTAGATATTTATTTCTAATGATATTTGATTACTTGCACTAGACACATTGATTTCAGTATAGGTGGTGATTTCTAACACTATTTGATTGCTTGCACTAGATGTGTTGATTCAATGTAGATGTTGATTTATAATTATATTTGATTGATTGCACTAGATGCATTGATTTCAATGTAGATTATTTCTAATCCTATTTTATTTTTTGCACTAAATGCATTGATTTCGGTGTAGAAGTTATTTTCTAATCTTATTTGATTGCTTTCATTAAATGCATTGATTTCAATGTAGATTTTGATTTCTGATTTGATGTAATTGGATATATGATGGTACATTAGTTTTAAAGTTATTGGATTAACAATATGCATTGATTTTAGTGTAAGCACAAAATGTTATTGACAATGCACATTGACTTTTGTGTTATAGTAATTTAACCTATTAATATTGTAGAGCGAGAGAGACAAGGTATCATGTTTACTACAACAGCTTGAGCTAAAGATTTAAATGATTTAGGATTTAAATTTTCTTTTTCATATAATTGATATGAAAAGATGACAAAGCTAACAAGGGTAACAATAAGAATAGTAGAAGAGAATAGTTTGAGATTGATCACAATGAAGACTATTTGTAACATGAGTACATTATTATTATTCACATTTTCTATATTTCAACATTATTATTGTCACTTTGAATTCAAAAAAATTATTTCATCATTTTCATCATTAAAGCTATTAACAATATTTTTCATCTCAACAAACTGAGGTAACTAAGAAAATTTAAAATTAAAATGACCAAGTTAATCTCATAAATATTTAGCATATTTAAAATGATTATATTAATATTTGATATATTTACATATTATTGATAAAATTAATCATATGTTCGATAGATTTTCCTTGACAGCACACGACTGAAACCAGCCTAGATCCGTCTTATTTTGGGATCTATCAAGCACCAAGAGGGATCAAATCTCTCGAGGTCCAAACCTTTCCTCAAGTTTTGCACTCAAAAAAAGAGGTTTTCACCTTGAGATATTTGATCTCTCTTGGTGCTTGATAGATCTGGAGTTAAGATGGATCTATGCTAGTTTATATATGTAAGGATATTAGTAGTGTGAATTTCATCTATTAATATAGTGGTCATGAAGAGAAAAATGAGACTAAATTTTGTAATTAGTAAAATGATTAAAATTCTCAATTCCAATAAAATAGACCATATCAAAATAATTCAATAATTTATTTTTTTTCAAAATATTAAATATAAAATTAACAGAATATTACATTAATTACTATAAATATATGACAACACAACAAAACTTTATATAAGGAACCAATTCAATTGATAAAGAAATGCAAATTTGCCTCAAATTAGAAACTCCAAGAATATCTCATAAAGAGCAAAAACCATTTATAAATGTATATGAAAATTTAATGAGAAATTATATAGATTACACATTTCAAAAATATCTCCAAATTTAAAAAGTTAATTAAAGGAAACTCCACAACTAGAACACAATCCATTGCATCAAAGGCTTATGAACAGGGAAAAATTTAAGGATGGAAGTTTATCTTAAAGTTTAACAACCTTGGCTAATCTTACTAGTCCCTAATATCCAAATTTTAAAATGTTTGATGATAATTATGTAAAAGTATTTAGATTTCTAATTATTTTATATTAGACATTATAAAATATTGGTGATTTTTAAGTTAAAATAATTTTATAAGGGTGAATTCATTTTTCAAAAAATGAAAATTTACTAATATTTTTTTTGAAAAAAGTATGGAATATTAGCTCACCTACAAATATTAGCCCCTAAAATTTTCCATGCTTATAAATCACTAAAACAATGCTCCACTAATGGAAATGTTTTATAAAAACAACAACCTCAATAAGACACAACTCCACTCAAAATACAAATAATGTACCAAAGATAATGTGTCACTCATAACACACATAATCTACTAACTAAGCTAATGGTAAGAACCAATTAATTTCATTGAAATAATCTACTAACTAATCTAATGGTAAGAACCAATTAATTTCATTGAAATTATTTTTGTGATGGTATGGAGGGAAGAGAGGGGAGTTTCATATTGTGGGCTACCTTTCTCCATGCAGGGCGAGAAGAGATGTCTTCCCACCATGCATACACATTGCTCCTAGAAAAAACGAGATGACCCTTTCCAATCGCATTCACTAAATAATGGAGGTGAGGCAGATGTTGGAGATCTGATAAGGTAAAGGAATCTCCAGCCAAATATTTTCTCTTAGACAACTGCTCCTCGTACACATCCAATACTTTACCCTCTTCTCCACGCTCCTATCTAGCAGTAGCTCATTAGTGGGGCATAATCCTTTCATCCGATTTATGAAAACCTGCTCCATAATTACATAAAATGGAGGATTGAATTGCTGCGACTCTATTTCGCACCACTGTTCAACCACGGTTTGCTCTTCGATAGTTGTCCACAAAAGATCCCAGCTACTACCTTGGAATTTCTTAGCCAAATACTTCACTATTGCTCAACTTTCATTAATTCACCACTAAAAGTAAAGACCTAACTTTAATATAATATGTAATATAGCATTTTATTATTAGCTAGATTATTCTTCCATCCAATATTGAAGTTAGTAATTTTAATATATTTAATTAACAAAAAAAAAAGCCTACATTAATATAATGTAATATAGCATTTCAATGTTAGACCAATCAATTTTATATCCAATATTAAAACTAGCAATTTTAATACAGTTACTAAACTAAAACAAAAGAAGGCAAAATTATAAAGCAAAAATATTATAATGTAATATATCATTGCACGTCAAAGATCATACTTCCATCCAATATAAAAACTAACAATATTAATACACTTAATTAACTCAAAAACCAAAAAAACACACTGTAACCTAATGTAATATAACATTTCACTCTTAAACTAAACATTCTTCCTTCCCAAACCTAAAGTAAGATTGATCATTCTTAGTTCCATATTGAGGCTAGCCCAAACCAAACCTAAACTAATGTTAAAAAAAATAGTGTAAACTACGTTACCGATGAAGGTAAGGGCCCCATCTTGAACGGCGGGAATCTGTCCAAACGGCTGGAAACATGAAACAGAATGGATAAAGAAACCTTAAAGCATGTAGTAAATGATGATAGATATTTACGTACAACATATCGAATATATATAGCTAGAGCACAGCTTACATTAATGGAGAGAAATGGAGGTCGTTTGTGATCCCCAGCGAGAATGTCTACAGGGATGAGCTGGTACTCTACTTCTTTTTCATTTAAACATGCGAGTACCGTTGCTGTGCACGCTGAGAAAGGGAGTCCAAACACCTTTAATAATTTTCATCAAAGACGGCACTGATCAGTTGAACCCACTTAACAGAAGGTCTTAAACAAACCACACTTACATTGTTCAGGCAGTATGCATATATATAGGCTACACAAAATGAACGAGGAATGGTATCTAACGTCGCAACGTGTAACTTCAAATAGAGAGACGTGGCACAGTATCAAGCACATCCTAAAGTGGTAAAAAAGCCCGCCCAAAAAATTGAGAGATCAGGGATGCTCAGAGTTTTTCCATTGGGAGAATTTTACCTAATTCTTGGGTCTTTCTCTACGTACTTAGAAAACGACGAGCTTGACGACCTCCACACAACGACAACCCTTATCCCGATTACAGATTGTTTGAGCGCACTTTTCCACGGACGTTGCCATTTGTCGGAAAACTTTTGCAGCGGAAAATCGATCATCAATAACTGTATTACGTCTGAACACATCTGCCATTGTCCTAGTGGGGAGCTGGACGCATTGGATTCGACTCAATTGTCAAATATTTCTACAAATGCTTATTGGAAATGGATTAAATATTTATTTGTCACCAACCATATGAGTGAAAATTAAGAGCTCTGTTAATAATATTAATTTGAATATTATTTTTTTATAATTTTCTTTTTTTTAATTCTATTAGATGTGTAAATTTTTCTAGTTGATTTATATCTCTTTAAAATAAAAATAAAATATTTTCTAAATAAAAAAACAAACAACTTATATTATATTATAAGTAAAAATAAAATTGAATATATTTATTTAGTTTTTTTAATTAAAAGTAATATAAAATATCAATGATACCATTTGATTAGTTTATGGAGAGATTATTGAGTGTTATAAAATATTATTTTAAATTTCAACAACAACTTAAAATATGTGGTAAAAATATTTTTCTCATTCTCATGTATAAATAAAATATTTGGATGTTCATAACCTAATGTTATATCATCTTTAAAAAAAGATAAAATAATTAAAAGTAACACAAAAACACACATTATTTCCTAAAAAATACATGCTATGATAATAATCTTTGCTATATATATATATATATATATATATATAGCATATATATAAACATCTTAAAATCAACAAAATTTTTGTTGTTAATTTTACTGTAAAAAAATCACTTTTATTTTCAAAATTTGAAATAATATAATAAATCTTTACACCAATAAAATATTTAAAATATATATATATATATATATATATATATATATATATATATATTCACATTTTAATATAAAATATATATATATAATTCTTATAATTTAAAAAATATTTTAATATAAAACTTGAATAAATTATTTAAATATCATATAACTAATTAAAGAGAAAGGCATATCCCTTTCCTTTTTCATTTGTAGGAGGCCACTCACAACTGGCCATGTCTCTTCTAAGATGGCCAACATTTCATTTCCAGCTTCGCATTGTGGCAACCTTCATAATATGAAGGAGGCATTTACCATGAATTTGCAACCTATCTCGTGGCAACCTTCATAATATGAGGGAGGCATTTACCCCGAAATTGCAACCTATCTCTCCTCATTTAAATAACTCTCGGACGACTCCGTTAGATATGATCCATCCTTACACGGCTCACTTAGAGTCCATCGTTACGTGGTTTAAACGGCTTGCTAAAAGTGGACACATCATTATCCTTCAATTCAGCATTTGTCAATTTAAATATCAATATCTTGTTTACCGCATATTCTTATTTATAGCAAACAACTTGTTTACATGTAAGAGTTTAATGTACATGTGTAGATGTAATGTGAGAAATGTAATGTAAGTAAATATTTAAATGTATACTAAATAAAAAAATAATCTTTTTTTTATACTTATTAGAAAGATAGGGTAAATAAATAAAAATATAAGTAAATTGGAGTTATGGTAAATAAATCAAACTTTTTTTATATTTAGTGCATAAACCTTTTTATATTTACCAAAACTAAAAAAATGAAGTTTTATTTAATTGTAAATAAATAAAACTATAAATAAAAATATAAATATACTGTATCGTAATAAATTGGAGATATGGTAAATAAATAAAACTTCTTTTTATATTTACTCTATAAACCTTTTTATATTTACCAAAACTAAAAAATGAATTTTTATTTAGGTGAAGCCTATGGGCCAAATACCATGAAACAAATTATTATTAATACCATGGGCTAAATATTAATGTCCAAATACCATGGTAAATAAAAGAGGTATGGTAAGTAAATATAAATATAAATAAACAGGAGGTATGGTAAAAAATAAAACCTCTTTTTTATATTTACTCCATACACACTTAGAAAAGGTGTTTTATTTACGTGAAGCTTCACCACCAAATACCTTAATATTAACATTAAAATATTAATACTAGTATTATTATTAACTATAATCTTCATATTAATATATTATAATATTAATACTATTAAATTTGGATCTCGAAGGTTTGTATTTGAGTACACTACATGCATTGACTATCCGGATTAATATTAATACTATTAAATTTGGATCCGGGAGGTTTGTATTTGAGTACAGTACATGCATTGAATATCTCAGGTAAATAGGTAAAAATAATGTTTAACATTTAATATTTAATATTTAATCTCATTAATCTAATGTCGACCCTACTAAAAATATCACTTCTCTACCTAAATATATAAATTTAACACAAATTGTATTTGTGATGGAGCTGTGAGGAGTGGAAATTAATATTAATATTAGAATGATTTAATTTTTTTCTTACCTACCCTCAAAGAAAGTGATTTCAAGGACCTATTTCTAAATGTCTAAAATAAACACCAGCCTAGATCCATCTTAAATCTTCCAGATGGCTTAAGTGCCAATGAATTATTATGTTATATTTTATCCTTAAGAAACTAAGACATTGATGTTTTCGAGAAAATTATTTGGATAAACAGGAATTAATTTTTATTTTGAATAAAAAAGGAAATTTAGTTAGGGAAATGGTTCGATGAAAAGTAAAAGGAAACACAGTGATGGTAAAAGTATTCCAAGAACAGAGAAGTGGTTGAACATAAAATTGTTCAGACAGTTACCTCTTCCTCTGTTGAGGAGAGTAAAGGAAAGAGTGAAGATTTCTTAAGCTAGTTTTGACCAGTGGAAACACTCAATAATCCTGGAGATTCCTAGAATAGGAGACTGGACTTGGGGTCTCGAGGTCTCTTCCGGAACCTCTGTCAACCTACTTAATCAGGTGTTGAGCACGGGGGAGAAGAGGACGTAATTTCCTCTCTCATCGTTGGGAGGACATCAACAGTAAGGTCTCGAAAAACAGATAAGTGAACTACTTGCTAGAAAATTAAGTTCAAGATAAACTGGTTAGTTAATATTGTTTTCTGTTCTTTTTTCTCTATGGTGTAATAATGCAGAAATAATTACTTACTTGGAAGGATAGATAGGGAAATTATCTATGTGTACTTTCTGTGTATTTTTATTATCTGTATATTCCTTAATATAACCAAGTGAAAAAGATAAAGTCTGGAAAGTTTAGGACAATGTATGATGGTTATGACTTATTTCGTTTTTGCAAAGAACCAGGAAAATTGTTATAGAACCCAAGTTCCCAAACCCCGAATTGATCGTTAATCATACCTATGATACTCATGGATAGGATGGTTCAAACATTCCTCTAGAAAATAAACAGAAAATTAAACGCAATGCCAATAATCTGAAAAAATGGAGAACTAGCTAGAGCTCGTAAAGATATAAATAATAAATAAGCTAAAGTGAATATTATCATTAACAGTGCATAGACATGTACCGTAAATATTAAATCACTAAATAAGTTAACCAGTTATATCTATAAATAAAAGCCATCATCAGAGTATGGAGATACATGGTATCTATTACGGAAAACTGGAAGGATATCCTTTGCTAATCCATCAGCATGCCCAAGAGAACATACATAAAAAAAAAGTATAGATTTGTATAGATAATTCTAAACAACCGATAACCCAAGAACGAAAATCACAACATGAAGAATGGAAGCTTACTGTAACTCAATTTATAAGAAAATATAGACAAGTACCGAAGTTTCAAAAAAATACCCTTGTCTCTAAAACTCATCATTACAGAGTAAAATTAAGAAAAATCCGGTCAAATCAAAATGTGTTATAGAGAAGTTAGTGTAGACCCAAAGAGGCCAAAGAATGGACTTGCAAGAAGAATATATCACAGTCATAACTAATCATGAAAAATAATTCCAAACTCTTTTTGTGGTGTAAGCCCTTGAGGTTGGGTAGAATTCTCTAATATAGAGAACCTGACCTAATTTTTACAGCAACAAAGGAATACTCTTTTAGGGGAAAATTAAGGCACGTGAGAGAATCTCGGTGCCTAGATCACTCCAGAGGGAAGTTATCTCAACCTAAACGTAGGGAGGGTACCTACGCAAAACCAATAAGATAAACAAATCATTTAGTTGTTTAAAGTAACGAAATGGTAAACAAGCGTTACATCAACAAGAGAAGGAGAAGTTAGGAAAGGGGATTATACCTTACCTTTATGTGGCGTTGCCGCAAGGTTGAAATGATCCTTGAGGGCAAAGCCACAGAAGAGGGGAGGGGTCAAATCATGCAACCTTGAAAATGAAATAGAAATAGCAGACCAATTAACCTATAATCCTTGACAAAATAGCCTAGAAGCTTGACGAAGGATCTCGGTAAGTGTCGTAGTGGTCTGTCCATGAGCTATTGCCCATACCGGGAAAGTAAGGGAAGGAAACGTCTTAGGTAAGCTCTTAAGTTACAAGCGGAGCTATGGAAGAGAGCGGGCCTCTCTCCAGCCATAGAAATTTACAAAAAGAAATAAAAAAATATAAAAGTGAAAGAGTGAAAACCCAATGAAAAACCTCATCCAGACAAAGTGTGAGAAAGAAAAGAAAATGGGTGTACATGTCCCAGTGAAGCCAAGAAGGCCGGACTGAGTCTTGGTGGAGTTATTTGATGAGGCTGAGGCGGAATACAGACAGGGCTGAGACATAGTTGCAGAGTAGCGTGGCGGAGGCGAAAAACAAATTAAGTGAAAGTGGTTAAGGTTAGGCATGGATTACACCATAAGAAGTTACACGAATACGGATCCACCATTGATCCTAACCCTGAAAATCAGACAGCCCAGGTAATCCCAGCTATTAACCAATGGACCATGACATTAAGGCAATACATTTTAACATAATAACTCTCACCAATATGATGGTCTTGTCACAATATTTCTATGGATCTTACGTACTGGTATTTATAAAAAATAAATTGAATTTGTATGCTAAGGGATTACACCTAGGGGAAACCCAGTTGATTATACTATCAAGTTTCCACCTCAAGACTTGCAATACTTTAACCGAGAACACTTTACAATCAGAGTAATAAATTACAGATTCGAGTGCATAACAGTGCGTACAACAAAAATTTGTCTATGATGCCCATAATGTAAAGTATGAATGTGAAAATTGTGTATGCTATAATAACATTAAATCAATTGTTGCATAATATAGATATGATAGCAAAATCTAATATTAAAGTGTATATTAAGCGTTGTACCATGTTATTGCAATGATAATAAAAAGGTAAAATTCTGAATATGGTAATTGTTGATCATTTTTTTTTTATCAGTGAAATGTGATGTATGTTACAAGTGGTATCAGAGTAGCGTTCACATGCTCAAACCCTAGGGGTCACCTAACATGAAATATTGTGTGTATGTAATTGATGCACAGAGAGAGTAAAGAAACATCACAGTAAGAGGAAATATGAGAAGGGGGTCAACACATCAAACACCCTGAAATGCAGGGTAATCTACACCCCAAACAAAACCGGAAATGAACTCGGATATGTGGATTCAGCTTAGTGTAGATCATCACAAACAAACAAGTAGATTGTTGGAGGAACAACAGCACCAGACCACCATTCTGCTAAGCATGGTGTAGAAGCTACAGGAGGAGATGGCTCGAGTTAGGAGTGACAATGAGAGCCTAATGCAAGAACAGGAAAAGATACTCAAGAGCATTTTTGACAAATAGAATCATGGAGGGTTACAACCCAATCCTGATAGAGGCTTTAAGGACGGAAACAAATGACAAGAAAGGGACCAAACCACTGACAGAATGGAAATAAGCCCTTCACAACGAAGTAACAAAAATTTGAATCACCATGAGGCTCAGTCCTGTAATGTGTCGAAGCAACAAGAAATTAAGAAGCATAAAGTGGAACTACAAGTAGAGTTCTGGAAGATAAGACCACATGCATGATAAAACCACATACGTTTGATGGAGAAGCGGAATATCTGGCTGAAGTGTGGTTGATAAATATGAACAAGTACTTCCAAGTCTATAAGTATAGCAGTAATATTAAAGTCAGGCTAGTCATCAATCAATTGAGAGAGAAGGCCACTCTATGGTGGGAGGAAGTCAAGAATGTCCGCAGCTTAGAGGATCAGGATGTAACTTGTGATACATTCCAACACTATTTTGAAGACAAGTATCTAACTGAATGCTTCTATGACGAAAAGCCTAGAGAATTTCATGACTTGAAATTGGGTCAAATGACTATGAATGAATACATAACCAAGTTCACTTCCTTACTTAAGGGATGAAAAGGCTAAAGTTTAGTGGTTCTTAAGTAGTTTTCCAACCCATATGAAGGAATGAATTGAGTTCGTGAATCCGAGAACCATGGACGAGGCAATCCAAAAAGAAAAAATGTGTTACTAGCAGTCTAAGGAAAAGGGAGAACTGGGAAAAAAAATTCCCGCCCAAGAAAGGGCAGAAGAGCAGTTGAAGTTTTAAAAATGTTAGAACCAGTAATTTTAATAATTATGCAAGGAATTCAGTAAGAAAATAGTTTGGAAGGAATCATCAAAGAATTCGGTAGCCTACAGAAGAAAAGCCCACAGAGGCTTCCAGCAAGCCTAAAAAAGGAAAAAATCAAAAACCACATCTATAGTGTTGAGGTTGTGGCGAGGCTCACTATTATAGGAACTATCCACAACGAGGAAGGAGAGAAAATGTTGCTAATCTACAAGAAGATTCTACAGTGAGAGATGTAGCCTGCAATATACCCAGAATTAACGCAGTGTTGGAATATCGTGAGGCAGATTACCAACCCATAATGATAGAGTTCGAAGGTAAGCTACTTTCACAACCTATTTCTATTTTGGTTGACCTAGGTGCAAGTTTATGTTATGTGAATCCAAAATTAGTAGAAATATGTAAACTCCAAAGTCAAAGATTCAAAAATCCATGGCTCGTAGAGCTAGCCACTGAAGAAAAGTGAAAATTTTGTGCCAAAATTCCAAGTTGTACACTGGAAATTGGCGAACAAAAGCTAACTGTGGATCTGAATGTATTACCTTTGGGATCTTACGATGTGCTATTGGGTATGGATTGGTTGGAGAAACACTGGACATTGGTAGATTGCAAAGAAAATATTATATACTATAGAATGTAAGATCGAACTCGTAAGGAGATGCAAGGAATCAAGAAGCCTGTACAACTACGGCCTATTACAACTTCTCAAATGAGTAAATGTATGAGGAGGGGATGCTAGTTGTATGCCATTCAAGTCGGTTTTACTAATTCCAAGGAAAATACTTCGATGATGGAAAACATACATGTAGTGCAAGAACTCGTGGACGTAATTCCAGAAGATGTACCAAGTTTTCCTCCAAGAAGGGACATTGATTTCACACTGAATTTATGCGAGGAGCATGACCGATTTTGAGGACACCCTACCGAATGAGTGTACTAGAGTTGGCTGAAATGAAGATGCAGTTGCAGGAATTGTTGGATAAGGGGTATATCCGACCAAGTGTGTCCCCTTGGGGAGCACCAATGCTGTTTGTAAAGAAGAAGGATGGAAGCATGCGAATGTGCATGGACTATCGACAGCTTAATACGTTGATTGTCGAAAATAAATACTCATTACTGCGGATTGATGATCTGTTTGATCAGGTGAAGGGGGCCATTTTATTTTCAAAGATAAACTTAAGATCAGGATACCACCAGATCCGCATAAAAGACGAGAATATCTACAAAACTGATTTCCGTACCAGGTACGGGCATTACGAATTTGTGGTGTTAGCATTTGGATTGACGAATGCACCAGCAACATTTATGAGGCTGATGCATGGTATATTTCACCCATTTTTGGACAGTTTTTTGTTGATATTTATTGACGACATCTTAATTTATTCGAGGAATGTGGAAGAGAAAAAGGAACACTTAAGGATAGTGCTAGATGTTACGAAAACATCAGCTTTATGCTAAGTTCAGCAAATGTGATTTTTTCAAGGAAGAAATCGAGTACCTAGGCCATCTTATTTCTGTTGAGGGAATAGCGGTTGATCCAAAGAAAATTAAGACAATTATGGAATGGCGGGTACCCCAAAATGTGACAGAAATTTGATCCTTTATGGGATTGGCCATATATTATCGACATTTCATTGAAGGATTCTCAAATATTTCTTTTCCAATTATTTCCTTATAGAGGAAGGGAAAATTATTTAAATGGACTAATGAGTGCCAGAACAATTTTAAAAGATTGAAACTTTTATTGACCATCGCCTTAGTGTTGAGTGTAGCTGATCCCAATAAGTTATTTGAAGTTTTCATTGATGCTTATAAAGAAGGAGTTGGGGCAATACTGTCGCACGAAGGAAGAGTGGTTTCCTATGAATCACAAAAGTTAAAAGAGCATGAACAATGATACTCAGCTTATGATCTAGAGCTAACAACGGTAATGCATGCACTCCGAGTATGGAGGCACTACTTGCTTGGAAAGAGATTTTTACTAAAAAACGACCATAGCAGCCTAACCAACTAATTTAAGCAACCTGATCTCAACTCTCACTAGGAAAGATGGAATGCCTTTCCAAGCGAGTTTGAAATTGATATGAAGCATGTAAAGGGTAAAGAAAATAGGGTAGCAGATGCTTTGAGTGGAAATTTGCATGGTGTTTATGAACTGTGCTACAACTAGATTGAATGCAAGCTCTTAGATCAAATAAAAGAAGAAGTCGAGAAGGATCCTGAATACCAATTTATATGGCAGCAAGCAGAGGAGGCTAGAAGGCAAGAAAAACCTTTTGATTATGGAATTAGCAAAGATCAGTTACTAACCTCTAAGGAAAAGATATATATTCCAAATTGAATGGATTTGAAGGAGCTTATCTTGGATGAATACCACCGAAGTAATTATTTAGGACACCCGGGGTATCAGAAAATGCTAACAGCCATTAGAAAGATCTATTGCTGGCCCGTTATGTGAAGGGACATTACAGAATATTTAAACAAATGTCTAGAGTGTCAGGAGGTTAAGGTAGAGCATCAACATCTAGCTGGATTGTTGCAGCCCATACCGATACCGTAGTGGAAGTGGGAAGTTATATCTTTATACTTTTCTATTGGATTTCCAAAATAATAAAAACACAATGACTCCATTATGGTGCTGGTGGATCGATTGAGAAAATTAACACATTGTATATCGGTACAGTCTACTTACAAAACAGTGAAAATCGCAGACATACTTATGAGATAAATCTTTAGAATGCATGGCATTCCAAAGACTGTCATATCGGACAGAGATGTGAAGTTTACTACATCATTCTCGAAGACCTTATTTACGGTTCTAGGAACTCAAATCAATTTCAAAACTACGTATCATCCCCAAACGGATGGAAAAACTAAGCGGGTGAATGAATAAGATGGGAACGGTATCTACACTTGGTAGAGTTTTCTTACAACAATGGCTATCAAGAATCTCTGAATATGAGTCCCTTCGAAGCTTTGTATGCATGACAATGTCATACACGTACCAATTAGAGTAGTCCCAAAATCAAGTTGATGCTTGGACCAAAAATGTTAGCTGAAATGGAATTAGAAGTAAAGAAGATCGAAGAAAATTTGAAGGTAGCTCAAGATCGCCAGAAGGCATATGTAGATAATAAAAGGACTTATGGTAAGTTTGAAGTGGGATATCATGTGTATGTAAGGATTAAACTAAGGAATAGCACACTAAGTTGGGCCTCCTGTGCCAAGTTGGCTCCTCGGTTTTATGGACCTTTCCAGATTTTGGAAAGAGTGGGACTGGTGGCATACCGATTAGCCTTACCCATCCATATTCATGTGTGAAATGTGTTCCATGTATCCTTAATAAAGTGATATGTACATGACCCAAAGCATGTAATTCACTAGCAAAGAATTCAAGTCGAGCTGGACGAGGAATTTCTGGTTGAACCTCAACGTATAGTCGATCGGGGAGAAATAATGCTCTGAAGGTGAACCATCACCCATGTTAAAGTGCAGTGGAAGCACTTCAGCCCAGATGAGGGTACCTAGGAAGATGAAGGATTTTCTCAGGAGGCATGCCCGACACTGTTTTCTGAGCGATAGTGAAACATCGAGGATGGTGTTTACTTCCAGGGGGGAAGTTGTGACAGCTGGCTTGAGTGCCAATGAATTGTTATGCTATGTTTTATTGTTAAGAAACTAAGACATTGATGTTTTTGAGAAAATTATTTAGATAAACGGGAATTAATTTTTATTTTGAATAAAAAAGGAAATTTAGTTATGGAAATGGTTCCATGAAAAGTAAAAAGAAAAGACTGATTGTAAAAGTATTCCAAGAACTAAGAAGTGGTTGAAAAAAAAACAGTTCACAAAGTTAACTCTTCCTCTCAGGATAAAGGTACGTCCCCAGTGAGGAAGAGGGGTCTGTCTAGTGGTTGAGGAGTGTAAAGGAAATAGTGAAGATTTCCCAAGCTGTTCGTGACTAATGGAAACACTCAGTAATCTTGAAAAATCTTGGAATAGGAGACTGGACTTGGGGTCTCGAGGTCTCTTCCGGAACCTTTGTCAACCTACTTACTCAGGTGTGGAGCACGGGGGGAGAAGAGGACATAATTGCCTCTCTCATGGTTGGAAGGACATCAACAGTCAGGTCTGGAAAAATATATAAGTGAACTACTTGCTGTAAAATTAAGTTCAGGATAAACTTCATAGTTAATATTGTTTTCTATTCCTTTTTCTTTGTCGTGTACCTATGCATAAATAATTACTTACTTGGAATGATATATAGGGAAATTATCTGTATATACTTTTTGTGTATTTTTATTAATTTTATATTCCTTAATATAACCAAGTGAGAAAGATAAAATCTGGAATGTTTAGGACAATGTATGCCGGTTATGACTTATTTATTTTTTGCAAAGAACGAGAAAAACTGTTAACTCAGGGTCTTAGAATCGAATTTCCCAAACCCCGAGTTGATCATTAACCGTAGGACATGATGGTCTTGATATTCCTCTAGAAAATAAACTGAAAAGTAAATGCAGTGCCCATAATATGAAAATGATGGAGAACTGGCTATAGATAGTAAAGATAGAAACAATAAATAAGCTAAAGTGAATATTACCATTAACAGTGCATAGACATGTAC
Source organism: Pinus albicaulis (assembly GCA_034641835.2). Classification (NCBI taxonomy): domain Eukaryota; kingdom Viridiplantae; phylum Streptophyta; class Pinopsida; order Pinales; family Pinaceae; genus Pinus; species Pinus albicaulis. The sequence goes on along the minus strand of CM076572.1, from coordinate 289,432,216 downwards.
TATAAAGATTAAATCAGTAAATAAGATAACCAGTTATGTCTGTAAATAAAATCCATTGAGAGAGTATGGATATACATGGTATGTATTAAAATAGAAAACTAGAAGGATATCCTTTTCTAATCCATAGGCATGCCCAAGAGAACATACACAAATGAAAGTATAGATTTGTATAGATAGTGATAAAAAATCGGTAACCCAAGAACATAAATCATAGCATGAAGCATGGAAACTTCCTGTAACTAACTTTATAAGAAAATATATACAAGTACCGAAGCTTCAAGAAAATATCCTTGTCTCTAAAAATCGTCATTATGGACTAAAATTAAGAATAAGATGGTAAAATAAAACTGTGTTACAGAACAATTAGTGTAGAACCGAAAAGGCCAAAAAAAGGACTTGCAAGTGCAATATATCACAGCCATCACTAATCATGAAAAATAAATGCAAACTCTTGTTGCTTGGAAGCCCTTGAGGTTGGGTAGAATTCTCTAAGATAGAGAACCTGACCGAATTTTACAGCAACGAAGGAATACCTATTGAGGGAAAAATTAAGGTGCGTCAAAGAAGCTTGGTGCCTGGAGCACTCCAAAGGGAAGTTCTCTCAACGTAAAGGAAGGGAGGGTACCTATGCAAAACCAGTAAGATAAACAAATCATTTAATTGTTTAAACTAATGAAACAGTAAACAAGAGTTACATTAACAAGAGAAGGAGAACTTAGGAAACAAGATTATACCTTACCTATATGTGGCATTGTCGCAAGGTTGAAATGATCCCTGAGGGAAAAGCCATGGAATAGGGGAGGGGTCAAATCCTACAACCTCGAAAATGAAATAGAAATAGCAGACCAATTAACCTACAATCCTTCAGAAAATTACCTGGAAGCTTGAAGAAGGATCTCGGTAAGTGTCATAGTGCTCTATCCACGAGAAGTTTCCCATAACTGGCAGGGCAGGGAAGGAAACCTCTTAGGCAAGCTATTAAGTTACAAGCGGAGCTATGGAAGAGAGCGGGCCTCTAGCCAGCCATATAAATTTACAAAAGGAAAGAAAAAGCTATAACAGAGAAAGTGTGAAAACCCAATGACAAAACTCGTCCACACAAAGTGTGAGAAAGAAAATAAAATGGGTGTACTGTCCCGGTGAAGCCAAGAAGGCTAGACTGAGTCGGGTGGAGCTATCTGATAAGGCTGAGGCTGAATATAGACAAGGCCGAGACATAGTTGCAGAGAAACGCAACAACGATGGAAAACGAATGAAGTGAAAGCGATTAGGGTTAGTGGTGGAGTATACCCTAAGCAGTTGCATGAATAGGGATCCACCGTTCATTCTAACCCTTGCAATCAGAAAGCCCAGGTAATCCCAGTTGTTAACTGATGGACCATGACATAAAGGCAATACAGTTTAACATAATAAAGCTCACCAATGTAATGGTCTTGTCACAATATTTCTATGGATCTTATGTACCAGTATTTATACAAAAACAATTGAATTCTTATGCTAAGGGTTTACACCTAGGGGAAACCAAGTTGATTATACTGTTAAGTTTCCACCTCGAGACTTGAAATCCTTTAACTGAGAACACTTTACAATCAGAGTAATAAATTACAGGCTCAAGTGCATAAGAGTTCGTACAACAAAGACTTAGCTATGATGCCGATAATGTAAAGTATGAATGTGAAAATTGTGTATGAGATACTAAAATTAAATTAATTTTTTCATAATATAGATATGATAGCAAAAGATAATAGTAAAGTGTATATTAAGCTTTGTACCAGGTAATTGCAATGATAATAAAAATGTAAATTGCTGAGTATGGTAAGTGTTGATAACTTTTTTATATTAGTGAAATGTGATGTATGTTACAAGTGGTACCAGAGGAGCATTCACACGCTAGGACCATAGCGGTCACCTAACATGAAATATTGTGTGTATGTAATTGATGCAGAGAGAGAGTAAAGAAACAACACAGTAAGATGCAATATGAGAAGGGGGTCAACGCAGCAAACACGCCGGAACACAGGGTAATCTACACCCCAACCACAACCGGAAATGAACCCAGATATGTGGATTCAGCTGAGTGTATATCAACACCAACAGACTAGTAGACTACTGGAGGAATAATAGCACCAGACCACGATTCTTCTAAGCATGGTGCAAAAGCTACAGAAGGATATGGCTTGAGTTAGGAATGACAATGAGCACCTAATGCAAGAACAGGAAAGCATTCTCAAGAGCCTTTATGAAAAATAGAATCAAGGATGGTTGCGACCTAGTCCTGATAGAGGGTTGTAGGACCGAAACGAATGACAAGGGACCAAAACAATGACAAAATGGAAAGAATCCCTTCACAACGAAGTAACAAAAATAGGAACTACCATGAGGCTGAGTCTGGTAATGTGTCGGAACAATAAGAAATTAAGAAGTAGAAAGTGGAACTACAAGGAGAGTTCCAGAAGATAAAACCACCTACGTTTGATGGAGAAGTGAAAGAGGTGGCTGAAGCCTGGTTGATAAATATGAACAAGTACTTCCAAGTCTATGAGTATAGTAGTAATCTTAAAGCCAGACTGACCATCTACCAATTGATAGAGAAGGCCACTGTGTGGTGGGAGGAAGTCAAGAATGTTCGCAACTTAGAAGATTAGGATGTGACCTGGGATACATTCCAACAATATTTTAAAGAAAGTATCTAACCGAATGCTTCTACAATGAAAAGTACTGATAATTTCACGACTTTAAATTGGGTCAAATGACGATGGATGAATACATAACACCGTTCACTTCCTTACTTGGATACGTTCCTTACTTAAGGGACGAAAAGGCTAAGGTTTAGTAGATCTTAAGTAATTTTCCAACCTATATGAAGGAATGAATTGAGTTCATGAATCCAAGAACCATGGACGAGGCAATCCGAAAAGTAATAATGTGTTACCAGCAATCTAAGGCAAAGGGAGAACTGGGAAAAAGTTGGCCGCCCAAGAAAGGGAAGAAGAGCAGTTCAAGTTTGGAAATGTTAGAACCACTAATTTTAAGAATTCTTCAAGGAATTCAGTAAGAAAATAGTTTGGAATGAATCATCAAAGAACTCGTGGCCTACAAAAGAAAAGCCCACATAGGCTTCCAGCAAGCCTAAACAAGGACAAAATCAGAAACCACCTCTACAGTGGTGGGTTTGTGGTGAGGCTCACTATTATAGGTACTTTCCACAGCGGGGAAGGAGCGAAAATATTGCTAATCTACAAGAAGCATATATAGTGGGAGATGTAGCCCACAATATACCCAAAACTAACGTAGCATTGGAAGATTGTCAGGTAGATTACTAACCCACAATGATAGAGTTGGAAGGTAAGAAAATTTCGCAACCTATTTCTACTTTGGTTGATGCAGGTGCAAGTTTAAGTTATGTGAATCCCAAATTAGTAAAAATATCTAAACTGCAAAGTTAGAAATTCAAAAATCCATGGCTGGTATAGCTAGCCACTGGATCAAAGTGAAAATTTTATGCCAAAATTCCAAGCTATACAATGGAAATTAGCGAAGAATAGCTAACTATGGATCTGAATGTATTACCTTTGGGATATTATGATGTGCTACTGGGTATGGATTGGCTGGAGAAACACTAGACATTTATAGATTGCAAAGAAAATATTATATACTATACATTGCAAGATGGAACTCATAAAGAGATGCAAGGAATCAAGAAGCCTCTACAACTATAGCCTATTACAACTTCTCAAATGATTAAATGTATAAGGAAGGGATGCTAGTTGTACGCCATTCAATTGGGTTTTCCTAATTCCAAGGAAAAGACTCTAATGATGGAAATCATACCTGTAGTGCAAGAATTCATGGACGTATTTCTAGAAGATGTTCCAGGTTTGCCTCCAATAAGGGACATTGATTTCACTATTGAATTGATACCAGGAGCATCACCGATTTTGAGGACACCCTACCTAATGAGTGTACTGGAGTTGACCGAACTAAATATGCAGTTGCAGGAATTGTTGGATAAGGGGTATATCCGAGGAAGTGTGTCCCCTTAGGCAGCACTAGTGCTGTTTGTAAAGAAGAAGGATGGAACCATGCGAATGTGTATGGATTATTGACATCTCAATAAGTTGACCATCAAAAATAAATACCCACTACCACGGATTGATGATCTGTTTGATCAGGTGAATAGGGTGACTATATTTTCAAAGATATATTAAGATCAGGACACCACAAGATCCGGCTAAAAGACGAGGATATCTATAAAACTTCTTTTCGTACCACGTATGAGCATTACAAATTTGTGGTGTTACCATTTGGTTTGACGAATGCACTGGCAACATTTATGAGGTTGATGCATGGTATATTTCATCCCTTTTTGGACACTTTTGTGTTGATATTTATTGACGATATCTTAATCTATTCGAAGAATGTGGAAGAGGACAAGGAACACTTAAGGATAGTGATAGAGATTTTATGAAAACATTAGTTGTATGCTAAGCTCAACAAATGTGTTTTTTTCAAGGAATAAATCCATTACCTAGGCCATGTTATTTCTTCTTAGGGAATAGTGGTTGATCCAGAGAAAATTAAGACAATTATGGAATGGCAGGTACCCTAACATGTGGTAGACATCTCATCCTTTATGGGATTTTTCGTATATTATCGATGTTTCATTGAAGGATTCTCAAAGATTTATTTTCCAATTACCTCCTTACAGTGGAAGGAAAAAGTTTTTAAATGGACTAATGAGCGCTAGAATAGTTTTGAAAGGTTGAAACTTTTATTGACCACCACCCTACCCGGTGTTGAGGGTAGCTGATCCCAATAAGGAATTCGAAGTTTGTACCAATGCTTATAAAGAAGGAGTTGGGGAAATATTGTCGCAAGAAGGAAGAGTGGTTGCCTATGAATCACGGAAGTTAAAGGAGAATGAACAATGGTAATTATCTTATGATCTAGAGCTAACAACGGTAGTGCATGTGCTCCGAGTATGGAGGTACTACTTTCTTGGAAAGAGAATTGTACTAAAAATCGACCGTAGCAACCTAAGCAGCTAATTTAAGCAATCTGATCTCAACTCTCGCGAGGCAAGATGGAATGCATTTCTAAGCAAGTTTGACATTGATATGAAGCATGTAAAGTGTAAGGAAAACATTGTAGGAGATGCTTTGAGTAGAAAGTTGCATGGTGTTTATGAACTATACTACAACCAAATTGAATGCAAGTTCTTAGACCAAATAAAACCACAAGCCGAGAAGGATCCTGAATACCAATTTATATGGTAGCAAGTAGAGGAGGCCAGAAGGCAAAAAAAACCTTTTGATTATGGAATTACCAAAGATCAGTTACTAGCCTTTAAGGAAAAGATATATATTCCAAATCAAATGGAATTGAAGGAGTTGATCTTGGAAAAATACCACCATAGTAATTATTTAGGACATCCAGGGTATCAAAAAATGCTAACTCCCATTAGAAAGATCTATTTTTGGCATGGTATGCAAAGAGACATTGCAGAATATTTAAACAAATGTCTGGAGTGTCAGCAGGTTACGGTAGAGCATCAACCTCCAGCTGGATTGTTGCAGCCCATACTAATACCGGAGTGGAAGTGTGAAGTTATATCTTTAGACTTTATTATTGGATTTCCAAAATAAAAATAAAAAACATAATGACTCAATTATGGTTGCAGTGGATCGATTGAGAAAATCAACACATTTTATACCGGTACAGTCTACTTACAAAATAGTGAAAATCATAGACATATTTATGAGAGAAATATTTAGACTGCATGGCATTCCAAAGACTATCATATGAAACAGATATTTGAAGTTTACTTCAACATTCTCGAAGACCTTGTTTATAGGTCTGGGAACTCAAATCAATTTTATCACTGCGTATCATCCCCAAACGGATGGAAAACTGATCAGGTGAATCAAATCCTGGAGGATATGATGCGCATTTACGTAATGCAACAACCAACAAGATGGGAAGAGTATCTACACTTGGTAGAGTTTTCTTACAATAATGGTTATCAGGAATCCCTTCGAAGCTTTGTATGGACGAAAATGTCATACACCTATCAACTGGAGTAGCCCTGAAACCAACTTGATGCTTGGACTAGAATTGTTAGCTGAAATGGAATCATAAGTAAAGAATATCAAATAGAATTTGAAGGTAGCTCAATATCGGAAGAAAGTGCACAATGTGTTGCATGTATCCTTACTAAAGTGATATGTATATGACCCGAAGAATGTAACTCATTGGAAAAGCATTCAGGTCGAGCCGGACGATGAATTTGTCATTGAACCTCAGTGTATACTCAATTGGAGATAAATCCTGCTCCGGAGGTGAGCCATCACCCAGGTTAAAGTGCAGTGGAAGCACTTTAGCTTGGATGAGGCTACCTAAGAAGATGAAGTATTTGTTTGGGAGGCATACTCGAAATGGTTTGCTGAGCGATAATGAAATAATGAGGACAATGTTTACTTCTAGGGGTGGGGTTGTGACAGCTGGCTTGAGTGCCAACGAATTGTTATGTTATGTTTTATTGTTAAGAAACTATGACATTGATGTTTTTGAGAAAATGATTTAGATAAACAAGAATTAATTTTTATTTTGAATAAGAAAAGGAATTTTAGTTATGGAAATGGTCCCCTGAAAAGTAAAAGGAAAATAATTATGGTAAAAGTATTTCAAGAACTGGGAAGTGGTTGAAAAGAAAAAAATTTAAACAGTTACCTCTTCCACTAAGGATAACGGTACATCCCAATATGACACTTCATGAGGAAGAGGATTATTTTTGTGGTCGAGGAGATTGGGGCTTATGGAGGAAGATTTAGTTGGTGGTGACCAGTGGAAACACTTAGTAATCCTGAAAATTCCTGGAATAGGAGACTGGACTTGGGGTCTCGAGGTATCTTTCGGAACCTCTATCAGCCTACTTACTCAGGTGTGGAGCACGAGGGGAGAAGAGGATGTAATTTACTCTCTCATGGTTGGGAGGACATCAGCAGTCAGGTCTAGAAAAATAGATAAGTGAGCTACTTGCTGGAAAATTAAGTTTAGGATAAACTGGCTAGTTAATATTGGTTTCTGTTCCTTTTTCTCTGTCATGTATTTATGCAAAAATAATTACTTACTTGGAACGATAAATAGGGAAATTATCTGTGTATTTTTATTATCTATATATTCCTTAATATAAACAAGCGAAAAAAATAAACTCTGGAATGTTTAGGACAATGTATGTTGGTTATGACTTTTTTATTTTTTGTAAAGAACTAGGAATTTTTTTAACTGAGGGTCTTAGAACCGGAGTTCCCAAACCTTGAGCTTATCATTAACCATACCTATGATACTCATGGACAAGATATTCCGGACATTCCTCTAGAAAATAAACAGAAAATTAAATGGAGTGCTCGTAATTTGAAAACGATGGAGAACTGGCTATAGCTAGTAAATATAGAAATAGTAAATAAGCTAAAGTGAATATTACCATTAAGAGTGCATAGACATGTACTGTAAAGATTAAAATAGTAAATAAGTTAACCAGCTATGTCTGTAAATAAATGACACCGACAGAGTATGGAGATACATGGTATGTATGAAAACAGAAAACATGAAGGATATCCTTTGCTAATCCATAAGCATGTCCAAGAGAACACACAGAAATGAAATTATATATTTGTATAGATAATTCTAAACAACCGATAATTGAAGAATGGAAATCACAGCATGAAGCATGGAAACTTATTGGCACTGAATTTATAAGAAAATATAGACAAGTACAGAAGCTTTAAGAAAATACCCTTGTCTCTAAAACTTGTCATTACAGAGTAAAATTAAGAATAAGATGGTCAAATCAAATTTTGTTATAGAACGGTTAGTGTAGACCCAAAGAGGCCAAAGAATATACTTGCAAGCAGAATATCTCACAGTCATAACTAATCATGAAAAATAAATACGAACTCTTGTTGTGGTGGAAGCCCTTGAGGTTGGGTAGAATTCTCTAAGATAGAGAACCTGACCGAATTTTTACAGCAACGAAGGAATACTTGTTGAGGGGAAAATTAAGGCGCATCAGAGAATCTCGGTCCCTCGAGCACTCCATAGGAAATTTCTCTCAACGTAAAGTCAGGGATGGTACCTGCGCAAAACCAATAAGATTAGCAAATCATTTACAATATAAACTAATGAAATGGTAAACAAGCGTTACAACAACAAGGGGAGGAGAACTTAGGAAACAAGATTATACCTTACCTTTATGTGGTGCTCCCGCAAGGTTTAAATGATCCCTGAGGGAAAAGCCACGGAAGAGGGGAGGGGTCAAATCATGCAACCTCAAAAATGAAATAGAAATAACAGAACAATTAACTTATAATCCTTCACAACATTACTTGGAAGCTTGATGAAGGATCTCTGTAAGTGTCGTAGTGGTCTGTCAGTGAGAATATGCCCATAGCTAGCAGGGAAAGGAAGGAAACGTCTTAGGAAATCTCTTAAGTTAAAAGTAGAGCTATGGAAGAGAGTGGACCTCTGGCCAACCATAGAAATTTACAAAAAGAAAGAAAAAAAATATAACAGAGAAAGCATTAAAACCCAATGACAAACCTCGTCTAGAAAAAGTGTGAGAAAGAAAATAAAATGTGTGTACCTGTCCCGGTGAATCCAAGAAGTCCGGACAGATTCATGGTGAAGCTATCCAATGAGGTCGAGGTAGAATATATATAGGGCTGAGACATAGTTCCAGAGCAAAGTGATGGAGGCGGAAAATGAATGAAGTTAAAGCGATTAGGGTTAGGGGTGGAGTATACCCTAAGAATTTGCAAAAATAGCAATCCACTATTGATCCTAACCTTGGCAATCAGAAGATCTAGGTAATCCCAGCTGTCAACCGATCGAACATGACATAAATGCAATACAATTTAACATAATAAAGCTCACCAATATAATGGTATTGTCACAATATTGCTATGGATCTTACATACCAGTGTTTATACAAAATCAATTGACTTCGTATGCTAACGGATTACACCTAGGGGCAACTGAGTTGATTATGTTATCAAGTTTCCACCTCGGGACTTGCAATCATTTAAATGAGAACACTTTACAATCAGAGTAATAAATTATAGGCTCGAGTGCATAGGAGTTCATAGAGAAAATATTTGGCTATGATTCCCATAGTATAAATTATGAATGTGAAAATTGTGTATGCGATAATAACATTAAGTCAATTATTGCATAATATATATGTGATATAAAAAGCTAATAATAAAGTGTATATTAAGCATTGTACGAGGTAATTGCAATGATAATAAAAAGGTAAATTGTTGAGTATGGTAAGTGTTGATAATTTTTTTTTTATTACTGAAATGTGATGCATGTGACAACTCCGAATATATCAAGCATCGAGAGGGATCAAATCTTTCCTCAATTTTTGCACTCAAAAGAGCGGTTTTCACCTCTAGATATTTGATCCCTCTCAACACTTGATAGATTCTAAGTTAAGATGGATCTAGGCTCGTATACTTAAATCAGCTCGCTTAGAGTCAGACCATTCTTATGGGGCTCAAGGAGATCTCTCTGAGCCACCCCATCCTCATCTGCCCCAAAAAAATCACGTATATTTGGCCTATCCTCATCCACATCCTCATCTGCCCCAAACAAATGACATAGATTTGGCTTATCCTCATCCACTTCAAATAACATGCTTAGATCCGGAATATCCTCATTGATCTCATGTGTGAGAGAAAATTATTCTGTGATGAATTCCCTAATTAATTTGAAATCATCTAATCCGCTTGCAATAATGGGTAAATCCTTAGTTTCCTACTCTTTTGTGACAACCAATGATTCTTGTTATAATTCCTTTAATATAATATCCACATTTTTTTTCAAAATGTCCCAAAGCACACTCAAAAGAGAAAAAAATTGATTCAAGTTAGGAAAAAAACAAAACATAAATTTATACATCAAGCACATTAATGAGAAATGACTAAAGCATTTAGTTTATATTCCTTCATTTTGCAGAACTTTCCATTATGCCTATGAGACATTTAAGAGGGATTTCTTCCATTTTTATGTCTTTTCCGCATTGCCTCTTTGTTTGTGCTTTTGAAAGGCCTTTTGATAACATTATTTGTTAATGTAACAAAGGGCCATAGATTCAATATCATATAACACTAGTATAACCTTCCATTTGAAACCTAAAATGGAAACCAATTCATCTAAGTACCATTTCGATTCAGCGTAATTTTTCAAAAAAATGGTGACATGAATTTAGGCACTTTTGAAAACTTCGTCAATTGTAGTCAAGACTTCAACTCCACAATGAATCTCCTTTTGAATGAGGAATACTTGTAGTATATAATCATTAATTTTGAAAATGTTACAGATGATGCTAGAAAGGACCTTCTTGACACCAATCACCTTATGATTTATGAAGATGTCACATTGCAACTCTCATTTTATCTCGATTATAAGTATCCCTACAAATAGAAATGGATATGGCATCATACAAAAGTGCGGGATTTTTTCAACTATGAGAGATATTGAGGAAGCAATATGTAAAGAATGACAAAAATAAGAAAAGGGACAACATAGTATTTAAAGAAGTATACCAAACTAAATTGGACACGGATTGATGTATTGGATTTTTTTAATGTAACATTCATAGCACTTCCTTGACAAGTGATTGAACTAACGTAATAACATTTATCATAATAAAACATTTGAGAATTCCAAATACTATAGGTAAGTTGAACCACTTACAACAAATTGTGATTGGTTTTGGTACTGAATATTCATTCAAGGTGGACAAGGTTATTCTAACAAAATTTCTATAAGAATTTTGTCTTATGATTTCGTTAAGAGAAATGTACTTAAGAAGATGCTTAGAAATGAAGGCATTTTCTATGTTCTTTGGTAACTTAAAAAATCTACAACACATTGATTTTTTTGAGTATGAAGCTTTTAAGAGGCTTCCAGATTCCTTTGTTAAGTTAAACAACCTCCAATATATTCAACTAATTACATGTCAAGCTTTCATGAGTCCTCCAAATTCCTTCAATAATTTAACCGAACTCCAATAGGTTCAACTATATAGTTTCAAAACTTTGAAGAGCCTTCCATAATATTTTATAATTTAACCAACCTCCTAGAGATCAATTTATCCTAGTCCCTCACTTTGGAAATGTTTCCAAAATTATTATGTAAACTAATTAAACTCCAACATCTCGATTTCGAGTCTTTCACCAATTTAACCATGTAAAGTGAAATACTAGGAAATATAAGCACACCTGACTACCTAAATCACTCCAACTATAGGAAAATTGAAGTGTTCCCTCCTTACGTGGTGCATCCCAGTTTTCTTAAAATGTTATATATGAGAGGCATAAATTTAAAACAATAATTGCCAGGTGAAATTGAAGACTTAAGTGATTTGGAATTTTTGTATGTAGGAACTATTGAAGAATGTAACTAGTGTGAGTATTCATAATTAAATAATGATGTAATGTATTTCTCAAAATAAAAGGAATTTTTATAGTAAAATAAAAATTGACTTATTAAAGCATGGGTTTCATGCATGGGTCATTGGTCAATAGGTAAAAGCACCCATTGAGTGCTCTAGGATTGTTTTGAGTCAAAGTCAAAGTCATTATGTAAGAGACCCTTCTTGGGCTCACTGTGTCAAAGAAAGAAAAACTTTCTATGTCAAAGTTATGCCTTGTCCTCTTCTATCAAGTCAATTTCCCCCCTATCAAGTCGGCCTATCCTACCATTCATGTCGGCGTTAATATAATAAACACAAATGAATATTTATACCAATTGAACTTGACCTAGTTTGAGCATAAACAAGCAATGTCAATTTGCAATGTTTTAGCAATAAATAATGATGCAAAGTATCCTAAAAGGAGCTGAAAAGGATCTCGAAATTGTATTTAATTTTTTCACATGTAATATGAACAACGCACCACATAGATATGATGCATATCTTGGTTTGATAGCATAAGGTTAGTTAGAATGTCATTATTATGTTAACGAAACTCAAGAAACATAAATGGAATCTAGTTCCTTATGACTAAGCTCGTAAAAGGAAGGTCTAAGTTGAGTAAAGGTATGTTTCTAGACCTATATTTGTAATTAGACAATAGAATTAAAATAATTAAAGAAAATATTTCTAGAGGAATCATAGGGACCGAAGGGCTAGATAAATAGTGTAGTTAAATCCAAGACTCTTGAAAGAAAAATAAAATTTCTATGGAAGAAATTGAGGATCTAAAATCTCCTCAAAAGTCGAGATTGTATAAGATTATGTATTGCAAAAGTGATTGAATGATATATCATGGGAATAATAGTATCTCTTGTAGCCAAGAAAATAACTCACTTATTAAAGAGACAGGCCAAAAAATATGGAGCCTTTTTGTAGTTATATTTGAAATATTTGATATGAAACTTTTGTCACAATAAAAGAGTCGAAACTTCTATAAAGGAGAATGAAAACCTCAACACTTTATATAGGTAATTTGATCCCTACAATGAAATAAATACCAACCATGAAGGATTAGACAAATATTTATTTTTTGTAAAGACATATTGGTGGTGCACTTCGATAATTTGGTGAAGCAATAATCAAAGGATCACCCTCATAACTAAACATCAATATTTGACAAGATTAGTAAAAGCATATCATGGTATCACATCAATTGTAACACATTGAATAAGATAAAAAATTGCATCTTTTGGAACAGTTATACAAGCCTTTAAAAATTCAAATTTTACTATTGAAGAAGACCTAGTTTAATGGTCAACTCTAAGCTACAAGTGTCCTATAAGAAGAAGTGAACGGATAAGAAATTTTAATCCTACTATGAACAATGATAGAAGAAGCTTATACATTTTGGTGTATGGTAATTAGTAGAAAAATCTTACTAAGGACCTATAGCAACTTTTCAAAACATCTACAACTATAAAGAAGATGGAATCCGACATTTTTAACCAGATCAAAGCCTTCAATTAAATTAGGTAAGTATTCTTACTAATCTTCAATTTTTAGTCATCTAACAATGTGTATGTGGTTTGCAAGAAAAAGGAAAACAAGTTGAATATCAATATTTCAAGCATGAAAGACAAAGGTATGTAAATTTTTAAAGGTAGGTATAACTTGTTAATTTATTAAATAATCTGATGTCTTAAAGGATAGTCAATTGTATGATTAACTAGGAATTGTAGATAGAAAATTATCCTAGTTTTCTTTATCCCTCTTATGATATCTATGGCTTGAAAATTCTTGGAAAAGAATGAAATTAAATCATGTGTAGTTTTTTTATTCAAAACCATAGTAATTCATCTTCCAAATTTTAATGGAAAAAATAATCCTCTATTTAGTGATACTTGTCAATAAAGTGTTGCAAGTATATTCTAAAAGGATTAAGGCAAGATTCAAAGGGATCCCTTCAATAAGGTAACTATGCAAGGTTTATAAAGGAATAATCTCAAGGTATGATCATTTTTTAAATTTTCCTTGTATTTCCAACTTTCTTATGTTTAGGGTTATTATGGGGAATTATGAATTACGGATAAAACACATTCCCTAAATGTGGTGTTATGAATTTAGAACAACAAATCAAAGACTTTGCAGACACTTTTCCTAAGAGTAAAGAGACACACAGAAATATGAAGGAACTTACTTGTGATCCAAGCGCTTCCTATTCTCCTTCTGTCACTCTTGTTGTAGCTTCCAATCCAACTTTGATTGCCAGAATAGTTCCTGCAAGTATAAACACTAAAAAACAAAGATATTGCAATATACATATTTCTATTTATCTTAATAAGTTAAATAAATGAAACATGAAACATATATATCAGCTAAGAATCCATGATATGAAAAATAGAAACATAAACATATACATATGTGGGAAAATGAGAAGCAATATTTATTAATGGATAAAAAGGGTAGGTTATAACCAGAAATTGATTTGATGTCACCAGCTCCAAGATTTATCCCAACCTCATCACAATAAACATATCATCATCCGCATATTACTCTAATTGCACACAATTGACAATTCAACAACATTTATTTACCAAATTTATTCCTTCTCAAGCACTAAGATCAGTGCTCAATTTATAGAGCAATTGAAGGTAGTTTCTCAATCAATGAATTTATAATAATAGGCAACACATGTTCACAAGCTAAGAGGTGTTAGATATAAACATGGATTTGAATTTTGAAACAAATAGACTCTTCTAGAAGGCACTGGTCATGTGGAGATTCCCGAACAATGAGAATTTCGCTCCCATTTCACCAACGCACTATTGAATGTCAGGAAGTGCTTTGTAGATCACCCTTGAATGGAGGTAACTACATATGCAAAGTTTTTAGTCCCTTGAGAGGTTGCGTTGGTGAGCTCATATGTGATATAACATGTACTTAAAATATTGGAAACCTTGCAATGGAACTCATGGATTATTTGTTCTTGTTCTTTCCGTAGGGCATGTAGAAATTGAAATGATAGGGGATGATAGACATAGATGATGTCCAGTTTAAATAGGTCATTGGTAATGGTGCCCAAATTGACCTATAACAGTTGCCCCCTAAACCATGAAATCAGAATAATAATAACAATATTTTTTAAATGATATGCTTTACACTGTGATAGGCTGGAACTGAAGTGGAGTGGCAACCTACATCAATTTGATAATAAATTACATGATGATATATCCCCTTGATCACAAATTGCTGAGGGAACGAATTCCCATGCTCAACACATAAACTATCTAATAACATGTACATAGTGCAAAAAATCGCCTACATTGGAATGTTGCCCAATACAGACATGCCTACAGATATAGGCACATGTTTGGATGATGATTTGTATGTAAGGTCACCATACAGATGATGTGCACAACAATCCTGGAATTGCAGCGTGGATGTCTGAAACTAGATTCAGGGTCTTCGTATCTCACTCACATGATCGTTCAGGTACAAGTCTAGCCATGCAAATATATGATTTGTAGTCGAGCGTGGTAAGACATCGTTTGATTACCAGCTAATGATATGAGTTGTTAAAAAATTTGAGAGAACCACCATTGATGTTAATGGCCCTGAAGGTACTGCAATAAATTTCATTAAGGCATGAATAGATGATTTGATGTCGAACGCGAAACACATATTTTGGTCAAAATTTTGGAAGCGAGGATCTTGTCGATGTTGTAACAAGCCTCATGGTACTGGAAGATGACGTTTCTAAGTGAACTTCCTCAATGA
The DNA here is from genome assembly GCA_034641835.2 of Pinus albicaulis. Lineage (NCBI taxonomy): Eukaryota > Viridiplantae > Streptophyta > Pinopsida > Pinales > Pinaceae > Pinus > Pinus albicaulis. The sequence goes on along the minus strand of CM076572.1, from coordinate 289,416,960 downwards.
TTATTTGGCGTCGACATGAAGCCACTTTATTGCAAAACGGGAGATACTGATTTCAGAGACAAAATGTGACTTGATATAGCAATTTTCAAGGATGAATGTCATGAGAATGAAGGTTTATGAGTATTGTATATGGATGAGTATTCACTAGATGACTTCTCTTGAACATATCAGCAACACTAAGATGAGTTGGTGGCATTGACCCAGAACTAAAGTGAAGGTATGATGAGCCATAGGTATGAATGAACCCTCAAGAATATTACCCAATCCAAATGATCATGATGATGGAGTGAAGTGTCATGTTCAAGAGAGACCTACTACCGTAAAAGTTCTGTTCAGTTTCCCAAATTTTCCCGAGTCATTTGTCGACTAGTACCTCTTTATTTTTTAACAAGATTTAGGAGGATAACATATGCTTGATATATAATTCAAACCTTCGGGCGAATAATGTATCACTATTTAATAATTTAACGAGTCTAGCAATGAATGAAACTCAATTCTTGCCATGGTCAACAAGCCCATCACTATTTTATTTTTTAACAAGCCTAATGATAGTGACAGCCCGATCCTTTTTCATATTTAGAGAGTTTGAAAAAGAGGACCAAACAAAACTCCATAAGTACTTTTTCGTAAAGTTGTTGCTCAGATCCGAAAAAGTGTAAAATAATATTTGAGGGAACCTCCTAGCCATGTTCGACTAAGGCATTCCTTTTTTGTAAATAATCTATCTCGGTCCAGAAAAGGGTTAATGTTATACTGAGTAGATATCAATTCATTTACTTTTACGAGCTCAAAAATACAAGTGCTCGACAATATTTTCACATTATCGGAGTTTGAAAAGAGCTAAAAGAAGACTCCAAGGGTTCCTTTTTTGCCGTTATCGAAGCTCAAAAAAGAGATTAAAGTGCGCTTCAATTCCTTTTTCATTTTTATCAAAGCTTGAAAAATAAGGATAAAAGTATGATTTTTGGTAAAATTATTCTTGAAATAAATATGCACCACTATTCTTCTCATCAATTGCAAAACCTATTGAGAACAACATCAAATGGATTAAAAATACCTGTTTCACAATCAAAATAGAATAAAACCATAGTCACAGCAATAAATATGATTTGCAAATAATCAAATGACTAATTAAAAGAGATTTACTATTCATTTTTACCTTTTGAAAGTTACCATTTTCATTTTGGAGCTATGAACTTGTTTTGGCCCCCGAACTTCAGCTGTTGATTGCGATCGATTCTGTGGATAGTTTTCATCATCGTTTGATCCAGGTTGGTGCCATAAACCCTCTCTTTATTTTAGCAGTCAATTCATTTCATTTCATTGCAAATTTTTAGGGATTTGGGCCCCTTAGGGTAAATTATTTTTCAAAAGAGGCCAATTCACCCTTGAGCATCGAAAAAGGCATTGTGGAGGACCTAAACTGAAGCCTAGGTGCATATGAAACACATTGTCTGTTGTTCAAGACTACATTCTTGATTCTTGCATTTTACCCAAACTTTGCCTAATTTTTTGCATGAAAAGGAGTCTAATGAGTCTTATGGTTATGTTTCAGGGATTCATCAGACTTGAATGACGATTAATTGGAGGGAAAGATAACATGAATAACAAAATATGATTTTCATTAATGATTTGGGTACTGTAAAAGCCCTGAGAGATTGTTGGTTATTAAAGTACTTCCACTTGCTAGGTATGAGGCAAAAAACAAAACTTTTGGAGTTCCTAGTTCGAGCATGGGATCTTGAAATTGAGGCATTTCACATTAGGAAAAAAGTGGTTCCAAATACAGTGGAGGATGTACATTTTCTGACAAGCTTGTTGAGGAGAGGCTTTCCCATTTCTCTCTCAGGGTCTGCTCTCTGAGAGAGACAGTGAGAGACTATGTTTTGCAATATTTCTATCTAGGGGCAGAGCCAAGCAAGGATGGGAAAATAAACATCCGTGAATTTCGTGATTTTCCTTTGAGAACCATTCTATTCACCATCACAAATCTTGTTGGCACCGTGACACTAAATGTAGCAAATAAATCTTATATGTAGTATGAGATGGAGTGCATGGAGCCAATAGTCTTGAACTGGTATGAAGTTGTACTTTCTCATATAAAAGAACTACTGAATAAGGAAAAGGGAGGAAGGATGAAAAACTTCAGTTATGGTTTGATCCTCTTTTCATTTTCCTTAGAGAAGATTCCATTGATGCAGCCTTAGCATGTGACACTAGGTGTGTCTAACCCTAGAGATCCAAGGATGCAGAGATGGGTAGAACTGATGTCTAGGCATGCGAGCCAATCATCCATCGTGTTCTCGACTGCATTCTTGTTCAAGCGACAGGTTATTGCCATCGATGAGTATGCATATTCAGGCGTAGATTTCTAAGGAGATGCAGACTTAGCTTTATCAGATGGTGCTCAATGGGGTGTAATCGGTAAGAATGGTTTGACCATGTTTTTTTATTTTTATAAGGTTTATACAATGTTTTTGTATTTCTATGTTTTCCCAATACTAAACTAAAGTTTTAATTTAAAGCAGATGTTGGTTGAGTTCAACCGGTGGAGGAACCAGAGCATGGAGCGGACAAGCTAGTAGAGAGGGATGTCACGAGAGCAGTTCTTCAGGATTCAGACGTGGCTGAGACTATGTCTGAGCTTCGGCAACATATAGAGGGGTTGAAATTCAGGATTCCGGATTGCTGGATCGAAGAGTTACCCATGCGACTGCAGCGCCACACTGTAGGCATTCCTAACCACTGGATGCGGTTACTGCGTAGGATAGCTAGGTCTATAGCATGTTACCATGAGCATCAGTAGTTTAATTTTGACGTGTTGCATACATTTTGAAGTCAGATGACCGATGTGTCTTGGGCACAATTTTCTATAAAAAGATATAACTATCTCTATCTATTTGATTTCAGTGTTTTTCTATGTTTATTGTGTAATCCTATTCAATTATGTGAATGTATCTTTACAAGTGTTGCAAATGTCTGTCTATAACATGATTAGCTAAAGAATTAGTCAATGTGTTCAAATTTCTGGAAATGTGTTGATATTGAATTAAATCAAAGTGTCTTTCCAAAAGTCGAACTCTTAGGAACAAACGATTCATTGTTGGATTTATAACAATATAAACACTAGTAAGTTGTAATACCACAAGTTGTGAGTCTAACCTTATAATGATGCGGTTAATACCAAATGAAATGGCATCAGAGAGAAGTTCGATCAATATTCTATACTCAGTGATATTGTTTGTCGATCTACTGATACATATCCCTTTAAAACTCACTAACTCGTCGTTCGAAGCGAAAATGGCCTACGTTGCAGAGGATAGATTCTGCATACTACGACTAGGACTGTCAGCATACCCAAAAAATGGTTCCAAAGATTCATACATCTGCGATGAAATGTAAAGCAGATTACTAACATCAATAAAACTCTAAAAAAAAACTAAGACAGTGAATGAAAATAAACAGCATGTATATACAATATAATACAAAAAATACTATGCTTATGATTAAGCATAGTAACGTTTTAGATATAACCCATTTCAGGGATTTTCCAATGAAATTCCATCTTAATCCACCAACTCGTAGGCGCCCTTATCAAGAAATCTTTTGACAATATAGGGGTTGTGCCATAATGGCTTAGATTTCCCTGTACCTATTACGTCGGCTTCTTGATTATAAAGAAGGACCAAGTCGCCCTCTGGTAAAATGCGAGGCTAGACATTTTTGTCGTATTGCGCCTTTATACGTCTCTTATGTTCTTGGTTGGCCAATTGGGCTTCAGAATGTGTTTCATCAAGATGGATGAGGTTAAAAAGACGTGCTTCTTCATCTGAGGTGTCAAGTAACAAGTCGATTGCAAGTTTCAATGACGATATTTCACATTGTATTGGCAAGGTAGCTTCCAGACCATACACCAATTGAAAGGGAGTAAATCCAGTTGCATTTCTCACCGAATTTTGGTACGTCCACAAGGCCGAGTATAGGATAATATGCTAATTTATTTTATGAACTCCTATCATTTGTTGAAGCATATGTTTAAGAATATTATTGATAGATTCAACTTTTCCATTTGATTGTGGATAATAAGGAGTAGAATTATCATGTGAAAATCCTAACTTGGTAGTCAATTAAGTCATCATGTGGTTGCAAAAATGGCTCCCATGATCTGTGGCTATAGCCTGTGGGACCCCAAACCATGCAATGACATGATTAAAGAAAAACAGTGTAGTTGTTTGTCCTGTGTTGTTAAATATAGACATCACTTCGACCCACTTGGTAAAGTAGTCTACTGCAAAAATAATATAACCATGCCCCTTGGACCAACAAGGGTTATAGGTCATGATGTCAATGCCCCATTTTTAAAATGGTCCCAAAGAGACAACATGATGCATTGGCGCTGGTGGTTTATGGATTTTACGTTCAAATATCTGGCACGCATGACCACTTCTAACCATGAGGATGTAGTCACGAAATATGGTAGGCCAAAAGTAATCGACACAAAGTGCCTTTTTTGCAGTAGCGTATCTAGACAAGTTTCCACCACAAGCCCCAGCATGATAATCATTTAAAACCTTTTCGGCCTCATCATGAGTGAGGCACCTTCTTAAAATTTTATCGACACCATGACAGTAAAGTGTATCACTGACGATTAGATAATCTTTGGCTTCATATTTAATACGTCGATGGTCAGAGCGAGAGGTATCAGGATAAAAATTCTGGGTCTGGAGGTAAATGATAAAATACCCATACCAAGGATCAAATGATCCAATCATAAATAGAGACTCGTCTGGAATATATGGTTCATACGTAGTAGCAATACTATCTGAGGGAAGGTCACAGAGAAGCTCAACGAAAACTAAAGACTTCTTTGACTTGGATTTGCTGAATTCCAAATCAAATTCCTGCAAAATGAAAATCCATTTTGAATAGTTACCCCCTAGAAATTGACGTGATAAGATGTAAGTCCTCGGGTTGCAATCCGAACTGAAAATGTTCTTCCAGAACAGGATATAGTGGCGAAATATTTGGACATCTTGAACAGCTGCAAAGGCAAGATTTTCTACGTATGAATACTTCACTTCTATATCATTGAGATTACGACTCAAATAATAGATCAAATGTTCTATCCCATTTTCCACTTGGACCAATACCATAGCAATGGTCGTATCAACTGCGGCAATATATAATAAATAATCACTCTGATAATTGGGGGGATACATTAATGACGCCTGGACAAGAGTATCCTTGACAACATCAAAAGAAGCTTGTACAACATGGTACCAATGGAAGGGAACCCCATTTTTCAAGAGCCGAGTAAATCCTTTAGCCATTTCGGCATAGTTGGGTATGAACCTCCTTAGGAAGTTAGCCTTTCCTTGAAGTTTCTATAACTAAAGTAAATTTTATGGAATAGGAAAATCAAGAATGGCTTGGACCTTCAATGGATCTATTTGAATTCCTTTTTTTGAGACGAAAAATCCAAAAAAACGACCAGAAACAACACAAAAGACACATTTATGTGGACTGAGGCATATTTTGTAGTGTCAGCAGCGTAAAAATATAGCTCTCAAATGCATTGGGTGATCAGTCCGAATTCATGAATGCGCAATTAAATCGTCTATATAGGGTTGAACAATGTGTTTGATGTCATTGAAAGCATAATCCATTGCTCTCTGAAAATTTCCCCCAACGTTCTTTAAACCAAACGGAAGTTTCCAATAAGTAGATGTGCCCTAGGGACAGATGAATTTTGTCTTATATTGATCCTCTAGGGGGATATTGATTTTATTTCATCCTAAAAATCGTCAATAATCTGGTCGATAAAGAGAGTAGGATAGTTGTCTTTTGGACAAGCAAGATTGACATCCTGATAATCGACACACACTCTGATGGTTCCTTGTTTTTTCATAATAGGAACGATGCTGGAAACCCACTTTGTTAGCATGAAAACAAATTTCAACTTCTACTTTAATAGCAACGGCCTTCTTCAGATGAATAGGACAAAGGCGTTGAAGTACCGGTCTGACATCAATGTACATATTAATAGTTTGTTCACCGATACTAGTATCTATGCCTAGCATTTCCTCATAAGACCAAGAAAATACATCACGGAATTCATGAAAGGGAGAGCGATATGTTTCGAGTTCTGATGGAGAACAAGACACACCGACATGAATGTTTTCTACAATGCTAGGTTTTTCGAAATATCGATAGAAATTGTTTCTTCAATATTTGAAAAATTTTGCTCAGAATCAATTGCATTAATAGGAAAAGAATTTGAAAAGAAATTTTTGATCAATGCGTGAAATAGTTCAGTAAGATTATTTTCTTCATAATCAGGAAGATGGCAACGATGATGATAATCTTTCCACGGTTCTCCTTTCAACATCATGGTTTCCAAAATATTCTCATCTCTCAAGAAACTTGAGAAAAAAGGATCAGATGGAGTACCAAATTCTAAGGAACGATCAACCCAAACAACCAGCGACGATGATTTCAAATTCGCCACCCAAGCCAGATAGATTGATTTCTATGCCAGCTTAATAAGGTTGGGCAGTAGAAACTCATCCAACATAACAATTTCATAATCACTCGTACTCTTTCTTTAGCCAGATGCAGTGGAAGAGATCATGTAGCAGGTCTCTATACTTGCAATTTCTATCGACGTTGCAGGCGGCAGTAATGCAAAGGTTACCATGAGAGTGGAATCCTTTAAGGGTCCTATGCCAATGTTCTGAAGCGCGAGTTGGGGAATTTGAAAAAACGGAACACTTCCAGTTACCTGGGAACTAGAGGCAAAGAAGGATAGCTAATTGATGACTCTGATAACACCTTTATGTGGAAAGGCGATCATTCTAAAATATGTAGAAACAATTGCAGTCATAGCATATACCCATGGCCTTCCAAGTAGAATATTGTAGTCAAGGGGTCCGTCAACGACCTCAACTTCAACATTCATTGTTTTTCCCCCTAGTTCAACATGCAGGTTATTGATAATACCACAAGGCTTATATGTATGTCTGTCAAAAGCCTTAACGTTGTTGATGATTGTGATAAGAGTGGCGAGCCAAGTGACTTCCAACAATTTAGATAAATAATGCAGGTAGATGCTCCCTCATCAATAATAGTATGATGAACAAGGTTATTGAGAACATTTAGTTGTATAGAGAATGCCAATTCTGCTGGTAATTGCAGTAGCCCATATGATTAAAGACTACGAAATTAGAATCAGTCGGATCAATTCCACCAATTGCCGACAACAAAGCCTGTTTCTAGGAGGGAAAATTTTGTAACACCTCAAGCACTGACATAGCTGAAGGGGATTGAGCCAAATATTCAACTATACTATAATTTTGAGCAGCTCTGGTTCGAGGATTAAATGTCGATTTATGAATGACTCCCTTCGGTGGCTTGATTGTCAATTTAGGAACAACAGGTGGCGGTACCGATTCAGTAGACGGATTCATGGTTGAGGTAGTAGGTTGATCAGTGGTATGAATACAATAATATTTATTACGCATTGAAACCAAACATCTATTGATGGCTTTGTGACAGATAGCATAAGCACTTGGGAACTAGAAGCTGGATCCGAAGAAACCAAATTTGTGTCTAGATTCAGAAACGCATCTGTCAACACAACTGATGCATGTGAAGTCTTAAACATTTTTTAGACTTCAACGTGGTGAGGAAAATATCAAACAAAGTGTTCCTCATTACAGATTATGCATGGATAATGAGGTTTACGATTTACAGACGATTTATCAGATGATCTTCCTGCGCAGTAGAATTTTTCTTTTACTTTGATTTCCCTTTTTCCTTACTTCTGGGTTTCTTGTCACTTTTTCCATTGTCAAATGATATGGCATTTATTTCATAAGAAGGCATAGGATCAGATGCAGTAGTATGGTGTGTGCTTGCAGTACCGATCATACCGTCTCCGGCATGAGAGTCCTTTGATGGAGGAGGAACAATAAAATGAGATCGTGATGCATTAGGAATTTTCTCATAGAGCATGCCAAACTGAGTATAAATCAAGCCTAAATATTTGGCATGAGAAATAACCTACTCTTTAGTGATGACTCCACCCTTAGACACATCCTCAGTTATAGATGGTAACAGGGACTTAATGAACGACTCATCAAGGAGTTGTTCAGGAACAAATGTCTTAACCATTCAACGACGACGAAGCTACTCACGAATATGATCAGAAATGTGAGTAGTATTAGTCTATTTAAAATTAGTGAAGAGTTTCATTCTAGTTTCATATTGTATGGGTAACAGGAAGTGAGTAAAAAATACGGTAGCTAGGGCAGTGAAATTCTTGAAAGAAGCCCTAGTAACTCAATGTACCATTTTGCAGCCAGACCAGTGAGCGTACGCTGGAAAAGACATAGTTGAACATAGCCATCATTTAGGGAGTTTGATGAGCACCACAGATGATAAGTCATAACATGAGTTGATGGGTCTTCCATAGGGTTTCCATTGAAATTAGGAATATCCAAGGGTAATTTATGAGGTATCACCGGCCACCAAGGAGCATAGTTGATTGGATCATTGGTGAGCCAATTTAAATATGGTAACTCTAAAGTTGCAACAAAGGGAAACTGTCGATTAAGGTTAGGTTGATCATAACCAGGGTATGATGAAATTTCTTAGTAAATAGACCTTTGAGCACCAACATAAGGAATTTGTTGCTAGTAACCCAGATAGGGGTTGTTTTGATAGGCAAATGCTTGAGGATTTTGTTCGCCAAAACCTGGGCACTATACTTGTTGAAATTAAGGTTGTGGTATGTGTGGCTAAGGCTATCAAGAGGTTTTTCCAACAATGTTATAACCCAAATTAGAATAACTTGGATTTTTTTTAGGATAGGTATAACCTAGTTGTGGCTGCGACATCCCATAATATGGCAATCCAGTTTGTGAATAAATGATTCCAAGTACAGGTGGTTGTTGTAAACTAGCCGAAGGAGTTAGAGTCTGGGGCCCAATATTTGAGAGTATTGAGTTGAAGGACCCACCTGAAACAGTTTTTGTACAACAGTTTGAGTCTGTAACATGGGTAAATATGTATTAACAAGTGGAATTGATGTGGGTGCAACATGTTGAACTGGTTGATACGAGTGTACAATTGTTTGTGGTTGGATAGGCAGAGTGGGCTGCCATTGAAAAACATTTATTTCGACATTAGGTTGACCAAAAAACGAGGGAGTACTATCAAAGTGGATGAGTATAGGTTGCCCCCCAGCATGAGGAGTATAATAACAGGGAAAATATTTTTCTCCAAATGCAGGGAGTCCAGTTGAGATGGTACTAGATGGAATAGACCCAGATGGAACAGCTTGATATTTCCCTGATGATGGATATAAAGGATCAAGTCATTCAGTACTCACTATAGGATTACCAGTTAGAATACCAGACAATGACATTGGTGAATTCCATTGGTTTGAATAAACACAAGATAAAATTACAGATAAATATTTATAATCTGATGGGACCATAGGGACACCATGTAAATATGAATCTAGTGAAGTTTTGAACATAGACAGGGTAGCGAGAGTAGGTGTTGATGCAATCATAACAGATGGTCCAACCAAAGATGCTGGTTTAGGCATGGTTACTTGACCAAATGTCTACCATTTTGAATTGATGGGAATTTGAATAGGCACAGGATCAACAAAAGCAGAGGGTGGTGATTGAGGAAAATAATCATATAGGTAAATATTCTCCCCAAAATGGGTTGGAGTGAAATGTGTTTCGTCTTGTGGTATTTCTTCAATCAAAATTAAACCAGATGGAAGGATTTCGCCGTCAGGCCCAAAGTATATTTCAGGAGGTTGACTATGAGATATGGGAGACTAAATGGCTATAATAGAGTGTGGGGTGCCCGATACAGGAAGAAATTATGGTCGTTTGACTTTGGGATGTAGATGTTCTGGAAAAAAAGAGTCAGGATCTGGATCAACTTCCATTTGAACAATGCCAAGTTCGGGAGGTATGGTCTCACCGATTGGATGGATCGTGACCACGAGTAGCTATGAAGACTCTGTCTCGACAACAGTAGACAAACCATGATCTGTAGAAACAACTTGTGCCGACTCTTGTATATGTGAAGATGATGCTTCACCAGAGGTACTCATGGTATTGGTTTCAGTAGAATGATGTCACCTTCACCGACCAGAAGTGACTTCTAGTGGTAAAGTTTGTTTCAATGCAAGTCTATGCGAACGAAGGGGAAAGGGATTTTCTTCTTCCACGATGATTGATTTATTTATGAACAAAAACAAATAAACAAAATAAAAGGGTAATTATAGGAAAAAGGTTTACCAAGAAACTGTGAACTGCAGAATACCTCCTAGCGAACCAAGATGTATGGGCTAGAAATAACCCATAATGTTGTGTTCAGTGTATCAAAATTTACAATTCGACTGACTTGGTTCACTATGGATGGATAACAACCTAAATTTTTTCTCCAAAATATACCTGAAGGTACGTGGAGGCCCAAGTCTGTGTTAGCATTGTCTAATGCGAAACCACACACTGAGAGAAACCCTTTATACTTTTCGTACTATAACACTACCCGATATACCCGAAGGTACGTGGATGAGCTACAATATACTTACGTACGTGGAGAGAGGTATAACACTCGGAATGTATCACAGACAATTAATGACAATTGCTATGTTTTACGACACCAGAACACATCTCTAGCCTAGACCTTGTAAACATTATCGTTATGGTTCTAATGATTTTTTAGGTAAATTGATGTAAATTTTAATTTTATCTTGTTTATCAATTTTCCTTTAAAGGTTCACCATGATGATCTGACGGAAATTCCTAAAATGAAAACTAAAATGATAAGCAAGCTTTTCAATTTTATTTTTTTCAACGAAAATCTTAGCTACTAATGGGAAAGAGCAATCACTTTTGAGAGCAAACAACAAAGAACACAAACTAATACGCATATTTCCTAACTTGTTCCTACGCAAAACACACAATCCACTTCATGCAAATGCAGGTTCTTCTTTTCAGTCCCTTTAATGTGAATGCAAAAAGGAAACTATATGCATCAAATCAACAAAAAACAAATGCTTTCTTCTTTGAGAAACGATGAATTTAACAACAATTTCTCTTTGAGGAAAAATGAAGAATGGAACTACAAATTTTCCTATAGGAAATGAATAATTTAACGACAATTTCCTTTATGAAAACAAATGGATCTATTGCAGAAATAAAATACTTTTAATTTGATTTGTCAATGATAAATAAAAATGCTTAAAGAGACATTGAAAAAACTTAGTTTTCAAAGGAGGAAGATTCAAGCAAATTCACTGGTCTCTAGGAGGTATCAAGAAATTGAAAACACAGCAAACAGAAGGTTGAATGTGATGGAAATGACAAATTCAAAGGTAATTTGGTTGGCTTAGGGGGAAACACAGTTTCTAAGGGGAGACAGTGCATTGCAAAGCACCCCTGAGTGGGAGATACTGCTATGAAAAGCATTGTGTCTTGACCAACAGTGCGTTGGGCGTAGCAGAGAGCCAAATTCAAGATACTAATCACACTTCTAATGCAGTTATTTTTTTTCAAAAGCCTAATAATTGAGATTAGATGCTACTGTATAGATAAGAAGAGGCAAAAACACGCCAAGGATGAAGGGAAACTCCCTAGTGGAGTCACCATTTTGTTATGTAGAATTATGAGTTACGAATAAAAAACATTCCCTAAATGTGGTGCTATGCATTTATAAGAACAGATAAAAGACTTCTTAGACACATTTCCTAAGAGTAATTAGACACACAGAAATATGGAGGAACTTACTTGGGATCCAAGCGCTTCCTATTCTCCTTCTGTCGCTCTTGTTATAGCTTCCAATCCAACTTTGATCGCCAAACTAGTTCCTGCAAGTATAAACACTAAATAACAAAGAGATTGCAATATAAAAATGGTTATTTATCTTAATCAATTAAATCAATGAAACATGAAACATATATATCAGCTAAGAATCCATGATATGAAAAATAGATACATATGTGGGAAAATGAGCAACAATCTTTATTAATTGATAGAGGGGGGAGGTTACAACCTACGATTGATTTGATGTCACTAGCTCCAGCATTCGTCCCAACCTCATCACAATAAGCATCTCACCAAAAGAATATTATTCTAATCACACTCAATTGATAGTTCAACAACATTTCTTTACCAAATTTCTTCCTTCTCAAGCACTAGGATCTGTGCTCAATTTATAGAGGAGTTGAAGGTAGTTTCTCAATCAATGAATTTCTAATAATAGGCAAGATATGCTCCCAAGCTAGGATATGTTAGATGGACACATGGATTCGAATTATGACACATATGGACTCTTCTAGGAGGCACTGGCCATGTTGATATTTCAAAACAATGAGAATTTCGCTCCTATTTGACCAACGCACTGTTGAATGTCGGGAAGTGCTTTGCAGAAATGGAGGTAACTGCATATGGAAAGAAGTTGGTCCCTTGAGAGGCTGCGTTGGTGAGATCATAGGTGATAGCATGTACCTCAAATCTTGTAAACCTTGCAATGGAATTCATGGATGATTTGTTCATGTTCTTGTCTTAGGGCATGTAGCAACTCAAATGATAGGGGATGATAGACCCTATTTCATTGGTTCTGGGGATATTGTCCAATTTAACCAGGTCATTGGGAATGGTACCCAAATTGACCTATAACAAGGGTTTTGAATAATAAAGATTCTTGTTAGGGTGATTAATAACTATATTAAATCCACCCTTTTCATGTTATTTCTTACCATTTGTTCATTTTGGTGAAACCTTAACATTTAGGGTTCACTGTAAAACCTTAGTCTTTTGATGGTTAGGGTGTATGTTAATGGTGAAACCCCAGTCTACTAAGGGGTTTTTGATAAATTTTAGAACATATAATGAAATCATATTATGTTAATGTTTATTGTTTTGGTAATGTTATGGTAAAACCCTATCCTTCTAGGGTTTATTAATGAAATTCTAGAAATTATGATTGAATCCTTCTCTCTTGATGATTATATTTTGTTGTAGAACCGTAACCTTTTCAGGGTATGTTGTTTATTTTAATTTAGATGATGAAACCATATATCTTTAGGTTTGTTGAGATAAGTTTTATAATAAAACCCTTGTAATACTTAATGTAAGAATCTAGGAATGAACCCCTAGGTGTATGTGCTTGAATATATAAACATTGAAATTTTGATTTACTGTATCTAGGGTTTATGACAAAACCCTTGTAGAGATTATTATAAGTTTCTAGGACTTGATAATGAAACCCAATATGTAATTTTTTTTTTCTATAATTGGATTTCTAACTTGATATAATTAGTCATATCTAATATTTTATGTCTCAACAATGGAATCTAGCAATTGTGACAAAACCAAAGAAAAAGTTGTTAAAGCATACGGTATGAAAGATGCAACCCTTAGATGTCTAATGTTTTATTTATTGTTTCGATAAATGCTCCCATTATGATGATATTCTAACCCTATATTGATAAAAAATAATCTCATGCTCCTATACATATATTTTTGTACTTGGCGGTAATTTTTAAAGGTTTTACAGATACATAGTCTTCAAAAATGTCGAAGGTGCTTACCTCATTCTTGATGATGTATTTGTAATGATGAGCATCACAGAAAGAGGGAGATGTAAGAATCCCAATAACATTGAATTTAAGATGACCTTCATTTTAGATGAAGAAAATTAAGCTTTGGAATTTCTCCAATACGAAATAAAGAGCATATGTGGCTAATAAAATGAAGTTTTTAATAAGAATAATATTGGATAAAAGAGAAAGAGTATGTCTCCATTGTTGAGTGATCTGAATGTTATCGAATAAAGTGCTTAGGTAGTTTGATTAGTTTGTCCTTTAGATTGATTGTTAACTGAAGAAAGATTTTAAATGAAAGACGACATAAACCAACAACAAATAAATGATTAAATCACAGCATAAAACATAGAGAAGAAGAAGCAAACAGTTGATTACGGAGTTCGTCCATGGTGGACTACATCTTCGGGTCCGCTTTCAAGTGGGTGTCTGCTTTATTAGGATTGATCGTGAGGAATTTCTTTACACAGAAATGAATCAGAATGACTATGCTCGCAGGCACTTCTGGACTTTGTAAACAGAAAGTACTCTCTCTCACCTTTTCAATGCATGTCTCTGCGCTAAATTTCGACACCCGACGGTCGAGCAATGCTGCAAACAAATTCGCCTCTATCCTGCTGAAAATGAACTCAAAATACCCATTGTTCTTCATCTAAACTTTGTCATGGTTTTATAAGGACTGATTCGAAACACTGATAGCCAAAATTAGCTTTTGGTTGAGCAAAATTGGTGATGAGGATCTCGAATCCCTATCATTTACATAAACCTAGGGATAAATCCTTTGACTTTAGCACTGATTAAATTCATAAAACCCATATTTAAACCTTATAATCACTTTCTTAACGATTCATGATAACTAACCGGGTGGAGGATTTAATTCTGATCATGTGACAGGTTTTGTTTTCCGGCGGTTAAGGTCTTGTCTGACGATCATGGTCTTCATCCCGGCGGTTCATCTTACCCTTATCTGCCACCGCGTTCACATAGTTAATAAGTCAACGGTCTTTGCACAGTTTACAGCTAGCGGACATATCCAAACAACTCCTATCATGGTCAGACCTGTCCCATGTTAATTTAAAACTCCGACATAGTTTCAACGCGGTTAATGCTTGTGGTTTAGCACTGTGGGTTTAATATAAATTTTTATTATAATGTATATTATCCCAATATTTTTTTTAACCTGAACCTTTTTTTTAAAGCCCGAACCTTAGAATAATGTTTTGTAACATAGTTTTTTAATATGGTTTGTATTTGCGCTTAGGATTTATTATAATGTTTAATAACCATGTTTAATGTTTTAATACCAAAGCGCTTAGGTCCTAGCACTTAGGTTTAAGACTTAGGTTTATGTGTATAGGGTTTTAGGCTTAGGTTTTTTTATACCTTTTTACAAAATAAAGGTATTACACCTTTTTGAACCCCTTTTTCTCGACCCATTACATGCCAAATTCAAATCATATCATGACCATAATATTTGAATAACCTTTTCACTGACCAAAACTGAACCATGATCAACTTGAGGGTGTTTTCTTTAGATGACATTGACGAAACTAGCAGATTGGAGACTGAAATGGACGTCGGTTTTACTTGGAACTATGTCGATCTACACTGATCAAGATCCTCCTGGATCAATCCTTTCCACTTGAAAGCTTTTGGACCACAAAATCTTGATTTTAAGCAGACAATAAGTGAGAATACAGCTTCCTCACTTTCATATTGACTTTTATGATATACAACCATACCTGATCGCCGACCTGAAACTGATGATCGACTTGATGCTTATCATGGTGCAATTTGTACCTAACTTGACCCAATGCTTGTCGTGGCGTAGAAGAATGTAAGGCTTGATTGTAAGCTTGATGCACATAAGTTAAAAATTCATCCCACAACTTAGGATGTTTACTGTAGTTACTTCGAAGAATATGTATCCCAGTCCTATTCACCATTTCTATCTGTCCTTGAACCAAATCCATGCTGCCCCATGGTTTTAAAGGAACTGGAAGTCGCATGTGAAAACCAATCTTTCGATTACTTGGCTTGCTTGTCGAACACATTACACATCCCTTTATGTACTTCACAATTTTTTCATACATGTGAGGCCAGTAACAAGACCTTTGACTTTGTGCCATCGTCTTGCTTACACCAAACTGTCCTGCAATCCGAGAAATATGAACTTCCCGAATAACTTGCACTTTTTCTATCTGAGGTACACATAACTTACCCAGATGATATAACAACCTGTCATAAATATGATAATTGATTTCTTCTATCTGAGCATCATGAGTTAATGATTCATAATTATCTTCAAAATCATCATTAGTACTATATTGTTCTACATAACTTTCATGAACCAATAAACTATTATGTAGTACTACTGATGGATTCAAAGACAGTCTAGATATCATATCATATACTTTAATTGTTACACCTTCCTTGTCCTTAATTACTAATGAATTTTGTGAAGAAATCCCATCCAATTGTAGTGAGATTGTTGCAACTTAGTATATGAATGAAAGTATTGAAGCAGCTGATAATCTATGTGAATCAATGTTTTCATTGCATTATTACTAGAATCTGTTTTAACTTCAAATATTTGGTGATGATCAAATAATGCGGTGAATTTTTTTTTTAAATGATTCAAAAAATTTAAAATCGACACTTATTCCCCATGTCCTGTTTTTCTTATGATCCAAAATTATGGGTGAACTGTATGGAGATGAACTGGGTCGCATTAATTCTTTTCCAATCTTCTCTGGAATTTTTTTCTTTATTTCTTTACACTGTATAACTGACTTGTGACACATTCCATTATTAGGGGCATCAGACATCAACTGCATCTCATGTGATATTTCCTTTTTATGAAGTAGATGTTTTGGTTCTTTAACTAGATCTTGAAATGAATCTACCTTTTTAACCAAATTACCTTCATACTGAATTTCACAACCTGAACAAGTATCATTAATATCCTTATGTTGCTCGTTTATCCACATGAGTATGTATGTCTTACTCGAACTAATTAAGTGCTTCATCTGATTAGCATTGATTAAATTCAAGTGATTTTGAGTTTTATGTGCCCGAACGATGTACTTAATCCCATATTTCTTGAGATGATACATATGTTCCTTCCTATAAAATATTGCATCACGGTCATAGAGATAAGGGCTTCCTAAGACAATTCCACATATGTCTAATGGTATCACATCTAGATCCACTTCGTCGATATATTTAGTTGTGATTGCAAATTTTAACTGACACTGTTTGGTAACATGAATTTGACTTGTTCCTTTAACCAACCTAGAGGATATGGTTTTGGATGATTATGTGTTTTCAAACCCAATTGTTTAACCAATGACTCAGAAATCAAATTTGCGTGTGATCCCGTATCGAACAATGTATCTATCTTAGTATGCTTTGAATTTACCCGTATATGAAATAACTCGATTCTTTTTCCTTCATTCAACTGTGTGATATTAGAAGAAGCAGAAGTACTAGCTTTAGAAATTTTACTTGCTGTAACCATAGCAGTGATTTTGCCTTCATCACCTAAATCCGATCCCAAGTCCAAGCCTTGTTGGCTTGCTGTTTCAACCTTCTTTTCACCCTTCTTTGTTTGGAAATTTTTTGGCTTGAGTTCTGGATGAAGTTTCCAACACCTAGCTTCATCATGACCAATCCTCTGGCAGTGAGTACAGGTAGGTCGTTCATCTTCCTTTTGAGTTGTGGTAGTCTTCTTTCCCTTTTACTTGCCCTTATTTTTGTTGTCTTCAGTTTCCATCTGCTTAGATGTCCTTGGTGTAAACTTGAAAGGTCTACCAGCTGACTCGAAATGAATAGCTTGAACACAAACTTCATCAAAATCATTAGGATGGAAAATTAATAATGTATGCTTCAAATATGAATGCAAACTACGAATATACTTCAAGAAATTTTCTTTTGTGTCCAAAGAAATACCAAGTGCTAATGCTTTTTTATGAATTCCTGTGTGAACCCTTGAACATTATGTCCCTTACCTTGTCACAAGCACTACCAATCAATTACAGCTTGCTATGTGTGACCCAATGGATAGAATTGTTTCTTTAGAGCTTTAATAAACTTAGTCCATGAGGTGATAGCTTTTCCTTTACACTTAAAATCTATCTGTGTCTTACTTTCCCACCAGATCAAAGAAATACCCCCCATTCTAAGAGTAGCTAATTGAATCTTTATCTTATCATCAGTCATATTTTGAATACAACAATATAATTCTAACTGTTTTACCTAATTATCTAGTTTTTTAGGCTTTATTTCACCATCATACACAGGTAATTTGAACTTAACATCAAGTTTCAAAAGTGGACTCTTAGGTTTCTTTTCTTTTTTTGATTTAGAACTAGAAGTAGAAGAGGAAGAAGAAGATGATGGAGATGATGGAGGAGAAGGAGATTTATCTCCCTTTCCTTTACCCTTGTCCTTCTTTGGTGCCTTCGACGATGAGGCTGCACCTCTCATCTTCTTGTCTTCATATAATTCTGCCAACATCTACTGGATTTGATTCTCATCCATGGGTTTCTTTTTAGTAGCTTCAGGAGTCTCAACGGTCTAAGTCCCTATTATCATTGATTGATGAATGAATTTCCGCTTTCCGATCTCTAGATCGAATTCCTCAAGCTTGCCTTTTCCACGTTGAAATCCAAACTTGGTTAAAATCCACTGACAAACAAAATATAAATCACAACCTGCTCTGATACCAAATATGATCTGAATGTGATCGAATAAAGTGCTTAGGTAGTTTGATTAGTTTGTCCTTTAGATTGATTGTTAACTGAAAAAGATTTTAAATGAAATATGACATAAACCAACAAAAAATAAATGATTAAATCATAGCATAAAATAGAGAGAATAAGAAGCAAACATTTGATTACAAAGTTCGTCC
Source organism: Pinus albicaulis (assembly GCA_034641835.2). NCBI lineage: Eukaryota > Viridiplantae > Streptophyta > Pinopsida > Pinales > Pinaceae > Pinus > Pinus albicaulis. Next base: position 289,398,412 of record CM076572.1, on the reverse strand, counting down.
CTGGTGGACTACATCTCTGAGTCCGCTTTCAAGTGGGTGTCCGCTTTATTAGGATTGATCGTGAGGAATTTCTTTACACATAAATGAATCAAAATGACTATGCTCGTAGGCACTTCTAAACACTTTTAATAGAAATTACTCTCTCTCACCTTTCTAACGCCTATCTCTGCGCTCAATTCCGATACCCGACGATCGAGAAATGCTACAAACAAATTTGCCTCTATCCTGTTGAAATTGAACTCAAAATACCCATTGTTCTTCATTAAAACTTTTTCATGGTTTTATAAGGACTGATTCGAACCACTGATAGCCAAAATTAGCTTTTCGTTGAGAAAAATTGGTGATGAGGGTCTCGAATCCCTATCATTTACATGAACCTAGGGATAAATCCTTTGACCTTAGCGCTAATTAAATGCACAAAACCCATATTGAAACCTTATAATAACTTTATTAACCATTCGGGCTAACTAACCGAGTAGAGGATTTAATTGTGATCATGTGACAGGTTTTGTTTTCCGGCAGTTAAGGTCTTGTCCGACGATCACGGTCTTCATCCCGGCTGTTATACTTACCCTTATCTGCCACTGTGTTCACATAGTTAATAACCCAATGGTCTTTGCGCGGTTTACAACTGGCAGACATATCCAAACAACTCTCGTCACGGTCAGACCTGTCACATGTTAATTTAAAACTCTGACACAGTTTCAGCGCGGTTAATGCTTGTGGTTTAGCATTGTGGGTTTAATATAAAGTTTTATTATAATGTGTATTAACCCAACATTCGTTTTAACCCGAACCTTTGTTTTAAAGCCTGAACCTTAGAATAAGGTTTTGTTATTATAATTTTTAATAACCATGTTTAATGTTTTAATACCAAAGCACTTAGGTCCTAGCACTTAGGTTTAAGACTTAGGTTTATGTGTATAGGGTTTTAGGCTTAGGTTTCTTCAGACATTTTTACAAAATAAAGGTATTACACCTTTTAAACCCCTTTTTCTTAACCCATTGCATGCCAAAGTCAAATCATATGATGACCATAATATTTGAAGAACCTTTTTACTAAACAAAATTGAACCATGATCAACTTCAGGAATTTTTCTTCGAATGACACTTACGAAACTGGTAGATTGGAGACTGAATCGTACGTCAGTTGTACTTGGAACTCTGTCAATCTATACTAATCAAGATCCTCCTAGATCATTGAGAGGGAGGGATTATTGTGATAACTATTATAAAATTCCTGGAATAAAATAATGTAATTGGAAAAGTGCTACTGATAGAAGTTTGTGATTGATAAATTTGTGAACGAGACATTGGATGCTTTAGAAAATGTGTTGAGGTTGAGTTTGTTGCTGGTAAAGATATTAAGGAAGAAAGCTTCCAACAAGTTGTATTTATATAATATGATGATGATCTAAGAATCATTAGAATGATTGAGGACCCCGAAGGTTTGTACTATATATATATATATATATATATATATATATATATATATATATATATATATATATATATATATATATATATACTAATAATTAGGTTTGTGATTATGCAGGATCTCTCCATAAGAAGGTTAAACATTTTGAAGTGTGCTTGGATTGGTGGATATATCTGATTTTGTAAATAAGGACAGATGAAGCATCTTTGGGTGACAAGATGATTGGGAGGACATCTGGCTGAACTATGAGATGATGTCTAGATACCAAAGTATGGAGGGTATTGTTGGTCTTGTGGAGCTCCAACCTTGGATACAATACCTAGTTCTCTGGGTTGGTGTTAGAAATGAAGCTTGATGGTACCTATAGTGGTTGAATCTTGGAACACACTTTCGTCCCACTCGGTTAGATACCTCAGTCAAGTAATCTAATATGTAGCATTGTATGTGCTATGACTCTTCCTAGAACATTTCATTTTGAGTTCATCCATGTACTTATCTATATATGTAATCATTAATACCTCCCTATTTAAGAGGGAGTGTTGAAGAATGTAACTAGTGTGAGTCTTCATAATAAAATACTAATGTAATTTATTTGTCAAAATAAAAGGAATTTTTATAGTAAAATAAAAATTGACTTATAAAATCATGGGTTTCATGCTTGGGTAATTGGTTAGTAGTTCAAAGCACCCACTGATTCCTCTAGGATTTTGTTGAGTCAAATTCAAAATTCATTATGTAAGAGACCCTTCTTTGGCTCATTTTGTAAAATAAAGAAAAAATTTCTATGTCAAAATTATGCCTTTCCCTCCTCTGTCAATTCATATTTCCCCCCTATCAAGTTGACCTCTACTACCATTAATTTCATCCTCAATAGAATAGAAAAAAACAACTATTTATACCAAGTGAAATAGACCTTTTTTGAGCAAAAACAAGCAATTTCGATATGCAATATTCTAGTAAGAGAGAAGGATGTGAAAATAATAAAAGGATTTGAAAATAATGATGAAATTTTATTTCATTATGTCACATGTAAGAGTTACAACATACCACAAAAATCTGATTCATTGCATGGCTAAGCATACAGAGAAGAAACAAGAGACCAAAGATTGAAAAAGTACAGAGGGAGGAAGTTGTTGACAATGTTGGAGCTACAAAAATTTTAGGCGTCTACCTGATATGCGGTCCAAAACATATCCAAAACCATTTTCGATAGGATCCCTATCTCGAGAATGATACGACTGTTGTATACCTCGAGATCTGCCTTGTATTTAGTTGTCAACCAGACTGAGAATCCCATATGTGCCTTCAAAAATCAAGCAAGTGTGCATGGTGAATGTTCAGATGTAGGTGCATCATGATTCTTTTGCTGTAGAGGGGAGAAAAAGTGAGCCTCTAAGAGAGAGGTAATAGTAACACCCTAACAAATACACACATGAGAAGGAATGTTTCATCTATCATCTAGTGGAATATTTCACAAATATGTGATGATCGTTTCAACCACTACAACATGTTCTCAATATAATGAGCACTAAAATAACTAAATTAGTTAAAATACCTTAGTACTGGTGAAAGAAAACATCAATCATAAACATTCACATAATAGTCTTTGAAACATCCATAATCCATGTATGAAAACGTGTTGGCCATCACACTTCAAAATATCAAGTAAATTTCCCAAGATGCATGAATACAACGAACATCGCTTGGTCAAATAGTAGAGCGTTGGAGCTACAAATTGCTCCCTAAAAGTACTAACATATCTCTCTTATGCTTTATGGGAGGAGTTAGGTTTAAATTCATTTACATGAGAAACGAGGATCTATTTATCACTTGAGGAGCGACCTTTCATATCCTCACAACTCTGTACTTTCTAACTTCTAGTGACCTTTGGACTTCTACAACCTTTGAAGTTCCAAATGACTTTTGGTATTACATGTCCTTTGGACTTCCATGGCTCTTGATTTCAAAGATGACTATTGCACTTCTACCTATTTGTCCTTTACAATGATTACAATATTACATCTTGACTTCCGTGTCATCATATGATGAAACCAAACAGCTCACTATCTTGGATGACTAGGAATGATAGTGAATGATGACATGGATCTGCTTTAGCGGTGACAAATTTTTCACTATATTTTTTCTTTGTTCATCTTCTGATCATAGTGCTCCCACCCTCCCAAGGGTCTTCAATATTAGATTCTTTAGTGTGATCCGGATTTATGTAGGAATTCAAAAAAATACACATATAGCCATAAATATAAAAATGTAGTAGAAATAACACTTCATTTCATTAATATCAAGAACTGAAATTTGATTACAGACAAAATGGAAATCAACTAGGTAGGGTGTTGGTAGCTTATCTATGAGAAGAGATGTGTTGGCTACAAGCCTCTGAAATTTGTGTTACAATGACGCTCTAAGGCCTATATATTATTGACAAACAATGGAAAACCCTAAACATATAAAAAAATAACCCTAGGATATGAAACGCCAGAATATGGGCCCCGTCGGGGTAAATTGGTACATCAATTTCCCGGGGTTGTAAATTTGGCACACTATCTTCGTTTGATGCACATGATACATAATTAGAAATATCTATCCGAAGACTACAACTACTGACACAAAATATTAAGTTCAAAACAAACTAGATTCGCCCAAAAAGTGATGCCCAAAAAATGTCGTTTAGGGCCTCAAAACGGCTTCAGAAGTTCAGGACCCAAAAAAATGCTGAAAATAGTAAACTGTGCTATAATTAAGGAAATTGAAAAACTGAAAGAAACAATGTTGGAGCCCCAAGTGGAATAAACGGGTGGCCACCAATATCCACCTAGATCATTCCTCCCCCCCTTAGGAAGCAATGGTCCCCATTGCATTGAGTTCCTCCATCAGATGATGAAACTTCTGCTGAAATTGGTCCCTGGTGAACCACTTGCCTTGGAGCAGGACTTGGACAGCTTTGAAAACCCAATATAGTTGGATCTTCTGTTGGCGAGGGTTCTTGATTTGAATTTCCATGATACAATTTGTGGTGGCCTATTCGATGTAGTCTTGGTTAACTCTATTGGTGTGAGTTGTTCTACAATGTGATAGGTGTCCAGTAGAGGTGGGAAATAGGGTCGAGGCCAAATTGAATACTGGGTGCAGAACAAGAAATGGTGGAATACTAAGCTCGAAGGAATTGTTCCCTACAGCCTTGGCGATGGTGTACAACCCATATCAGAGCGGGCAAAGCTTGTGGTGGGTCCAGTGAGGCTCTCCTTCTGGAAATGTAGCCACACTTTGTCGCCCACCTGGAATTCATGTGGCACCCCATGTTGATCATGTCGTTGCTTGTACTTAGCATTGGTTCTATCCAATATTTCATGAACCTGCTAGCAGATGTGTTAAATGTGCTCAGTGAAGTTGTTTGCTTTGTCAGCTTCATACTATACATGAGTTGAATCGGCTTGAGTATCCACAAATGGCAAGGCTACGTAAAGGGGACATAGTTGCTGGAACCCTAGGCCCACCTAAAATGGGTTGTGTCCGGTTGAGTTGTGGAGAGCCCTGTTATAGATTTGTTGTACATAGGGAAGGCTCTCATCCCATGTGCATGGATGCTTTGAATTGTACATGTGAAGAATGTGTAAAATCATCCTATTGACGAACTCTTTCTGGCCATCAGTTTGGGGATGGAAATCTGTGGACTTGGTGAGCTTGGTGTCCAGCACTGACCAGAGGCTACACAAAAAATATGCTGAGGAACCTGTTGTCCTGATCTAAGATGATAGACTGTGGGATCCCAATGTGAACCCACACTCGTTAAAAGAATAGTTTAGCAGTGGATTTTCTTGTGATATTCTTCTTGCAGGATGACATAATGGCCATCTTCGAGAATCTATCGATGACCATGAAAACACAGTCATTTCCATGCTTAGTAGAAGGAAGGCCCAACATGTAATCCATGGAGATGGATTCCCAAGGTCGACTAGGGGTTGGTAGCGGAGTATAGAGGCCTTGCTTCCTGATGGCCGATTTGGTAATGGAGCAAGCAGTGCAGGATCTGATATACTTCCCAACATTCCATCGAAGGTTCGGCTAATGGAAATACTTCTGTAGTGCTGCCACTATTTTCTCGACCCCAAAATGCCCAGTGTCTCAACTGTAGTGTGCTTCCCAAATAATCTTGGCATGCTCGCTTGAAGGAACACAAAGGTGTCCTAGGTGACATAGCAGTGCATCCTGGAGGTGAAATTTTTGAATTTGCATACCCTCCAATAATGTCTTGTATGTGTGGCCAAATTCTGGATCGCTCTTGTAGAGAAGAAGCCAATCAGAAGTCTCGTGACCACAAGAGTTGATAACAATGGTTAGCGTCACAATTGGTGGTCGGCTGAGGCATTCTGCAACATTATTGGTGTTGCCCTTATTATACTTGATGTTCAAATGAAATTTTTGCAAATATGTGGACCACTTCTGATGACGATTGTTCTGCAATTTCCCTTTTGTCTGTATGAACTGCAGGGATTGATGGTCTGTGTGGATGACTGTTTCCTTCCCCAAAATGTAATTCTTCCATTGGCATTTCTCCTGCACAATGGAATACATTTCTTTGTCATAAATGGGATACTTGCAGACTGTATCAGACAGTGTCTCACTATGATGTGCCACTGGATGCCCCTGTTGAGTAATAACTGCCCCAATAGCATAGTTAGAGGCATTTGTCTCGATCTCAAATGGTTGTTGCAAGTCCAGTAATGTGAGAAAAGTGGCAAAGAAGAGGCGATGTTTCAATTCTATGAACACCTCCTATTTAGATTCTGACCAAAAAAAATTTTCTTTCGCTCCTTCCTTGGTGACTTGACTCAAGGGCCAAGTGATATGAGAGAATACCAACATGAAACTATGGTAGAAATTAGAACGACCTAGAAAGCTGTGAATATCTGTTAAAGTGGTTGGGGACAACCAATCCTGAATTACTTGGATCTTTGCTAGATACACATGCACCCCCATTTCATCAATAATGTATCCTAGATACTGAACCAAGGTCATGCCAAAAGAGAACCTCTCCAAATTGGCACATAACTTGTGTTTCCACAGTGTTTGCAGGGCTTGTTGGATGTGGTGGAGGTGCTCTTCCTAAGTCTGGTTGAATATCAGGATGTCATCCACATACACGACTACAAATGAGGTTGTGAATGGCCACAAGATGTCTTCCATCAGCCTCATGAAGTTTGCAGGAGCATTCGTCAACTCGAAAGGCATGACTATCCATTCGAAAAGGCCCTCCTTGGCTTTGAAGGAAATATTCCACACATCGAAGGGTTTGATTGGTACCTGGTGATACCCAGACTTCAAGTCGATCTTACTGAAATATTTCACCCCTTTGAGTTGATCCAGAAGGTTATCAATCCATTAGATCAGGTACCTATTCCAGACAGTGATCTTGTTCAACACCTGATATTCAATACAGTGTCTCCAAGTCCCATCCTTCTTCTCCACTAACACAATCGGGCTCCTATAGGGTGGTGAACTTGAGCGGATGTCACATTTCTAGAACAGCTCAAGAATATTCCTCTTGATTTCATCGTTCTACAGAAAATAGCATCGATAGATTGGTCCATTGGGCAGCTATGCACCTGGGGTTAGATCGATAGGGTGCTTGACCTAAAATTGCATACACACCCATATGGGTGAGGTGAAGATGTCCCCATACTCATCCACGACCTTGTCCATTTTTTTTATCGTGCGGAGGATCCTTGTTTGGAGGTCATGGCCATAGTCTTCTTCTTTCCCTGGGGTCAGATTGTTAGGAAAACAAATTTCCCGGTTTTGGAAATGATCTTACTACATTGTTTTGCAGTAACCAAAGAGATAGCCATAGGCGGTGGTACCTCTGGTATCCTGTACAACTTATTGCCCAAAGTAACAATAACAGCACGAGGTCGGGACTCATACATAGCATGTCGCTTCCACAAGTATGGTTGGCCTAATAATACATCACAAACATCAACAAGATAAATTTCACATAACACCTCGTCTATGAACGTCTTGATGTTGTAGGGAGGGTGGCACTGCTGGTTGACGCGGAGATCCTGTCCTTGGTGAAGCCACTCGATGGTGTACAATTGTGGGTGTGTTGTGGTCTGTAGAAATTAGCTGAATAAATCACTTATTCACTGAAGATTAACCTGGTCATATATCAATTTCGAATTGCATACATAACACATAACCTTCTTCTACAATTAATTGTCACATGCGGAAATAACAGAAGCAATCTCACATCAAATAATCACACATTAACTCAGTATGTATGGGGAAAGCCTATAGCTGAAAACCCCGCAGCTATTGTGTATATTATAATGGAGAAATCAAGTAACCAAACAAGTACAATACTCCTCACAAGTACTCGGTACTCTCTCATGAAGTTACTCACAATCTGACTCAGTTTTGAACAAGTCTGAGGTTCAAAACTCCCCGCCAATTGCCTTGCCTCTATTGCGCAATCATGGCCTGTATATGAAGAGGTTCAAGGTTCGAATCCCTTTTCCTTGATTGCGTAATTGTCATGGACAATTCCTCCAAGTGTAATGCAAAACTCATGCAAAACAAATCTACCAACTGATAGCTTTACTCACCCTTTCATCTACCTCTTCCACTGGTCTCCACTGAACTGATCATGCACTGTAGTGAACTGAAGTGTTCTTGAGTTGACTAATGAGTTAATATTTAGTAAATTAAATATTATTTAATTTTACTCCACTCATATCTAGTTGATTAGTTAGTTAACTAATCCCAACTAGTTCAACTAAAACAAACAGAACACAACTCCACTACTTGTCCCGTTAACTCCTCCAAAACTCCTGCCACTGAAGTCTAACTGAAGCCAACCATGCAAGATGCCATCAAACCCTAGGAACCACGTGATTCCTTGTGTCGGTTGCATGAGCCACCTCCATGACTCAAACTGAAGTGCGCCAAGAGAGTAAACTGCTGTTTATAGTCAAAATATTATTAAGGGTAAATAATATTTGACTTCCATATTTTTAGGAGATCAGTCTAAAAATAGCCTGGGTCCTAAAAATTAGGGTCTCATCTATTTTTACCGACATGTCGCATACTTTAAGAATCTCCAAGTAGAATTCCCAAAGTATGCTCCGTATGTCTAAAAATAGACATAGTCTAAAAATAGACTTTGCGCCAGAATTTGCCTGCGGGCCCACTTAGTGAAGGCGACTTCATTTCACTAAGCTCCATCATCTTGCTGCATTCTCAACACTCCCTCTCAGCAAGATATGGATTATCTGCAATCCCTATCCTGCCTCTGTGGAATTCGAACTTGCTCCTGGTGAGCGCCTTCGTCGGGATGTCGGCATCCTGATCCTCCGTGGGAACATATGAAAGCATCATGATTCTCCGCTGAACACAATCTCTGATATGATGGTACCTGATGTCGATGTGTTTGGACCTATCATGAAATACTGGATTAGCCGAGAGCTTGATGCAGCTCTGGTTATCACAGTAGATCACTGTGGGCTCCAAATGCAACCTGAACAAACCTGCGAGGATCTTCCTCATCCAAATAGCCTCACATGCAGCCAAGCTTGCTGCCATGTACTCGGCCTCTGCTGAACTGAGTGCCACGGATCTCTGCTTCCTGCTGTACCAGGAAACTGCTATCGACCCAATGCTGAAAACTCCTCCAGAAGTGCTCTTCTGGTCCGTTGGACTCCCTGCCCAATCTGCATCAGTGAAGCCAGAAAGCTTCGCTCCATCCTCCTGTCTGTACCATAGACCATATCCCGATGTGCCTTTGATATAGCGCAATACATGCTTGCCTGCCTTCCAAAAGAGCTTGGTAGGCTTAACCATAGCTCGCGAAAGCTGGTTAACTGCATAGCATATATCGGGTCGTGTATTGACCAGATACATAAGCGACCCCACCAACTGTCGATAGACAGTGGCATCCACTACCTCCGCTGAAGTAGCATCCTCCTTCCTCCAACCACCAGGAAGAGGAGTGTCAACAGGCTTGCGGCCTTGCATGTTGAACCTCTCCAGAATCTCCCGGGCATACTTGCCCTGAGAAACAAACAGTCCTCCACTGCGCTGCCAAATCTCCAATCCCAGGAAATAATGAAGGATGCCCGGGTCCTTCATCTCAAACTCCCGTGCAAGATCCTCCTTGCATGAAAGTATCAACTGCTCGTCGCCAGTCAAAATCAGATCATCTACATACAGTACGATGATCAACAGCTTCCCCTCCACCACAATCTGGTATGGGTTTGGATCCGCCTCACTCTTGGAGAATCCAAGCCCGGTGAAGTAGCTGTCTATCCGAGTGTACCAAGCACGAGGTGCTTGCTTCAGCCCGTACAGTGCTCTCTTGAGTCGGCACACATGCGACTCACTGCTGAAGATCTCAAAACCTTCAGGCTGCTCTATGTACACCTCTTCCTCAATAACTCCATTGAGGAACGCGGTCTTCACATCCATCTGATGAATGTGCCACCCCATCTGCGCTGAGAGAGCAAGGATCGTCCGTATGGAAGAGTACCTTGCGACAGGTGCAAAAGTCTCCTCATAGTCAATCCCCTCGATCTGCGAGAAGCCACGGGCGACAAATCTCGCCTTGTACTTCTCCACACTCCCGTCAGCCGCCTGCTTCACCTTGTAGATCCATCGCGAACCTACCACTGATTTCCCAACCGGTCTTGGGACAATCTCCCATGCACTGTTCCTGATGATCGAATCATATTCTTCGATCATGGCATCAGCCCATGCGGGTTCCTCCACAGCTTCCTCAAAAGAGGATGGCTCTGTCACAACACATTGACTCATAAGAGCCATGTATCCAGTGTACCGATCCGGTGACTGTCTCTGTCTGCGTTGTGCTGTAGGTGGTCCTACAACCTTCTCTGCATCCCGAGCCAGTCGCTCAGCTTCTGTAGTGCGCATGCGCCCTCTGATGGTTGGCGCTGCCTGGGTGGTTTCTTCCACCTCCAGAACCTCCTCTTGTGGCTGATCCACATCTGGAAGCTCCTCCTTAGGAACTAACAGCTCCTCATCTGCATGCAAGTGTAGCTCCCTCTCAAGCGAACACTGCATGGCTTTCTCCTCCTGAAATTTTATATCCCGTCGCACAACAGTCTTGTGACTGTCTGACAAATACACCTGACAGTTGTGAGGTGTATCGGTGTACCCCACAAATATTCCAACCTCAGCAGTTGGATCCAGCTTCCTTCTCGCATCCTTCGTCACATGCATGTAGACAGGAGAACCAAAAATCCGCAAATGGAAAATATCAGGCCTCTTGCCAGAATAAGCCTCCTCCGGTGTACTCATGCCAAGAACCTTGTGAGGACAACGGTTCTGCACATACACTGCTGTATTTCATGCCTCGGCCCACAAGTGAAGGGGTAGGCCCTGATCATGCAACATCGCCCGTGCAGCACCCACGATCGTTCTGTTCTTCCGCTCAGCCACCCCGTTCTGCTGTGTGTTATGGGGTGCGATGAGCTCTCTCCGAATCCCTTCTGCGCTGCAGAACTCCTTGAATTCAGCCGAGATGAATTCACCACCGTTATCACTCCTTAGAGCAATCGCCTTCTTCCCCGACTCCTTCTCGACCAGTGCTTTAAACTCACAGAACTTCGCGAATGTATCGCTCTTCTTCTGCATGAAGAAGATCCAGCACTTTCGAGAGAAATCATCGACAAAGATCACATAATACTTGTGCTTTGCTGTCGAAGCAACTGAGAAAGGACCACACACGTCTGTGTGAACTCTCTCAAGGATCGTCGTGGCGCGACTATCCTTCTCGTGAAAGGTGGCTTTCACATACTTCCCTAAAGTACACCCCTTGCACTGATCTGACTGCGCAAGGGTGCCCTTAGGAAGTCCGGTAGAAATCTGCTGCAGAATCTTCAAAGCTCCATGGTGAAGATGGCCCAATCTCCTGTGCCATAGTTCGCCCTCATCATCCCGGCTCACCACATCTCCGGCCTTGCATGCCATAGCTGCGCAGTCATCTACCTGCAACTGATAAAGGTTCTGAGTTCGAACCCCTATCTTCCGGGTCTCTCCAGTAGTCTTACTGCGCAGGAAGGCTTTTCCTTCGCTGAAGACCACATCATACCCCTTATCCTCCAACATTGCTACTGAAATCAGGTTCTTCTTCAATCCGGGTACATGCATGACATCCTTTAATACAAAGGGTTTACTAGACTCCCTCTGAAAGGATACGGTACCGATACCGGTAGCATTGTATCTACCATCATCGCCCATCTCGATGTGCACACCCAAATCTTTGTTCTCCAGATCTGAGAACAACTCCTGATCTCCCGTCATATGAAATGACGCACCGCTGTCCAAGAACCACACCGATCCCATCACACTTGAAACCAAGCATGCAATCAGTGAAAAGTCAAGCTCGAGCTGTGAAGCCAAAGCTTCTCCATCTGCAGATCTTCCCGCTTGCTTGTTCTTCTTCTTCTTTGGACAATTGGTAGCATAATGTCCGTGATCATGGCAGTGAAAACACTTCACTTTCGCCATATCTGCTTCTTACCCTTTGCACCAGAATGAGAGGTTTTCTTACCCTTCCCCTTCTTTGCTTTGGCCACCAAAGCGCAGTTTTCTTCATCAGCTCCCTTTGATGAAGATCCATCTCGAGTAGTCCTCCTTATCTCCTCCTGCATGAGATCCGCCCAAAGGCGCTCCCATCCCGACAGCTTCTCCTGACCATTGACACTATCTTGATATGAGTGCCAAGCCTTCAGAAGACCAAGGAGAGCCAGGTCGACCATGTCCTCGTCTTCGACAGTCACCCCCACACTTCCCAGCTCATCTTTGCATTGAGTGAACTTCATGAGGTATTTGGCGATACTGTTGCCTTTCTCCATCTTGATGTTCCTGAGCTTATCTTTGAGCACCAGCTTCCTTTGGTCACTCTTACTCTGGAATAGATCCGTCAAAGCTTTCCACATTAAATATGGAGTAGCCTTACCATGAAGGTTGGATACAATATGATCCTTGACGCCCTCCAACAGGATCCTTCGACATTTCGCGATCTTCTTTTGCCATGCATCGACCAAAGCTGCATCAGTGGGCTTTGGGACATCCGCATCCACGAACTCCTTCAGACCATTATCTTCTAACACTACTTCCATTCGATCTTTCCATGCAACATAGTTCGAACTGCCTTCAAGAGCATATTCGAGTCGCAAACCATTGAAAGAAGACATCTTTCAACACCGGCACCAAGAAGAACAACCTTCTGCAAAATTCGAATTCCAAACTCAAAGCTCTATCGCTTCAGATCTATACTTGAAAACAAATTATTTCCAAATCAGAGATTGACTGCAAAGGGCATTCACCAGATCTTTCACCTTACAAAGAAGGATGAATATTCCGGAGGCTACCTGGCCCGCATGCAGACTCTGTCCGAGGAAATAAGTTTGCAATCACCGTAATAGATCTCGACAATTAATCTCGCTCCGATACCATGTAGAAATTAGCCGAATAAATCACTTATTCACTGAAGATTAACCTGGTCATATATCAATTTCGAATTGCATACATAACACATAACCTTCTTCTACAATTAATTGTCACATGCGGAAATAACAGAAGCAATCTCACATCAATTCAATCACACATTAACTCGGTATGTATGGGGAAAGCCTATAGCTGAAAACCCCGCAGCTATTGTGTATATTATAATGGAGAAATCAAGTAACCAAACAAGTACAATACTCCTCACAAGTACTCAGTACTCTCTCATGAAGTTACTCACAATCTAGCTTGGTTTTGAACAAGTCTCGGGTTCAAAACACACCACTAACTACCTTGCCTCTATTGCGCAATCATGGCCTGTATATGAAGAGGTTCAAGGTTCGAATCCCCTTGCCTTGACTGCGCAATTGTCATGGACAATTCAAATCTCATGCAAAACAAATCTACCAACTGATAGCTTTACTCACCCTTTCATCTACCTCTTCCACTGGTCTCCACTGAACTGATCATGCACTGTAGTGAACTGAAGTGTTCTTGGGTTGACTAATGAGTTAATATTTAGTAAATTAAATATTATTTAATTTACTCCACTCATATCTAGTTGATTAGTTAGTTAACTAATCCCAACTAGTTCAACTAAAACAAGCAGAACACAACTCCACTACTTGTCCCGTTAACTCCTCCAAAACTCCTGCCACTGAAGTCTAACTGAAGCCAACCATGCAAGATGCCATCAAACCCTAGGAACCACGTGATTCCTTGTGTCAGTTGCATGAGTCACCTCCATGACTCAAACTGAAGTGCGCCAAGAGAGTAAACTGCTATTTATAGTCAAAATATTATTAAGGGTAAATAATATTTGACTTCCATATTTTTAGGAGATCAGTCTAAAAATAGCCCGGGTCCTAAAAATAAGGGTCTCATCTATTTTTACCGACATGTCGTATACTTTAAGAATCTCCAAGTAGAATTCCCAAATTATGCTCCGTATGTCTAAAAATAGACATAGTCTAAAAATAGACTTTGCGCCAGAATTTGCCTGCGGGCCCACTTAGTGAAGGCGACTTCATTTCACTAAGCTCCATCATCTTGCTGCATTCTCAACATGGTCAGAAATCCCAAACGCTTCACTACCTCTACTGAAAAAAGGTTCTTTTGGCTCCCACTATCGACAATGAATTATAGCAGGGAACCCTTATCCCAAATATGAGAGTGGAAGAGATGCACCTCCTCCTCTGGATCTTCCGACTCATCCTTTTGGATATTTGCAGTGGAAACGGTGGCATTGGGCTCGACATCAATAATCTGCTTCCCTTTCTCATTCCCCTTGTCTGGTTCTGATTCATAGTCGAAGCATGCATCTGATTTAGAAGCCCTCATCTCGACCACGAGTGACTGCTTGGCCCAACACTCACTTTTGTTATGAGTGGAGCTCTTATTGAACTCGCACCACTTTCCCGTGTCCTTCTTCGTCTTCGTAGTTTTGTTCTTTTCTTGCGGCTCTGGTAGGTTATCTTGGGTCGCCATGCCTTGGATTTTTCCTTTGTTCTGCGGTTTGGGGGAACCTTTCCCTTGCTTTTGATTCACAGATCCAAAGTCTCACTTCTTCTGCTTGAATTTCTGCTCAATCTTGGAATCATACCGGTATGTCATACCAAGGGAGGAGATGTCGAGGAACTCCATTTCCTCCTTAATGTGTCTATGCAGACAACTGCGGTACTTCAACAGAAAATGTTTCTCCGAATCTTTCATACCCAACTTTGTGCATAGGGTATGGATCAGATTCGTCAGCTCATGTACATCTTGATCTCTTTGCTACTGCAGAATAGTCCATTGTATGTACTTGTCCTCATAGCCCCCCATGAGATAATATTTTTCCTGGATGGGATCTCAGAAATAATTCCAAGTGGGTACGACCAAGAACAGAGAGGGTTCCCCCTTGTCCTTTTTCTCACGATAGGTTTCCCACCAGTACTTGACATAGGGGGTAGCTTTGAGGAGTGCGAAAATAATCTTCTCCCAGTCGGAAAAGTCATGAACTGAGAAATATTTTTCTAATAGATTCAACCATCTATCTACAACGTCTGCATCTATTTGGCCCTCAAATATGGGAATTTCAAAGTTTACTTGTGCCTTAAAACGAGTTGCGCCTAGAGAGTGGTTGTTGGATGCATATGCGCCACTAGTGGGAAGTCATTGAAGGATATGGGAAGAGTTATCCATCATTGTGTTCCTTTTTTTTTCAAGAGCCTCCTCAAGAAATATTTTGATAGGATCTCTAGCTCCCTAGTCTTTCTTTTCATCCCCCATGGGTGGTCATCGAGGTTTGCGAGGTTAATCTTGCAAAGGTTCAACCAGATCGAGCCCTAACTCCTTATAACCCAATGTCGTTGGGGACAATGCAAAGAAGGATTGAGAAAGAGTAGAATGATCTGGATTTATGCAGGAATGCAACATAATACACATATAGCCATAAATATAAAAATTCAACTGAAATAACACTTCATTTCATTAATATCAAGAACTGAAATTTGTTTATAGACATAATGGAAATCAACTAGCTAGGGCATTGGTAGCTTATCTCTCAGAAGAGATGTGGTGGCTACATGCCTCTAAACTATGTGTTACAATGAGGCTCAAAGGCCTATATATTAATAACACTTTGAAGGTTTCTGTGGTGTGAGTTTTGAATTGGGGAATTCAGAATCTCCAGAGTATCCATTTTTTCTGTCTACGTTTCAGGTCTAAATAAAGACCCATCATCAGGAAAAAATATGACAAGAAGAGAGGAGGATTGATGAAATAAATATACGATTGGAGTGAAAAGGAGGCATGAGGGGAAAGCATGAGCCGACCAATAAATACCAATGCATCAAAAATATATTATTAATATATAGCTTATAATGTAAAAATATTTTATATTATTTACTATGGTTAATTAATTAATGTTGAGGCCATTTAATTTGTTTATTATAGGGAATGTTTTAATAGAAGGTAATTGTGGTTAAGATAATGTATTTATTAATGTGTAATTAATGATAGATTGAATAATATATATCAAATATTAATATTAATAAATGATGATTAATATTCAAAAGTTACTAATATTATCTTAACCATAATTACCTTCTATTAAAACATTCCATATAATAAACAAATTAAATGGCCTCAACATTAATTAATTAACCATAGTTAATAATATAAACTATTTTTAAATTATAAGCTCTATATTAATAATATATTTTTGATGCATTGGTATTTACTGGTTGACTCATGCTTTCCCATCATCCCTCCTTTTCACTCCAATTGTATATTTATTTCATCAATCCTCCTCTCTTCTTGTCATGTTTTGTCCTGATGATGGGTCTTGCTTTAGACCTGAAACCTAAACAGAAAAAATGGATACTGTGGAGATTCTGAATTCCCCAATTCAGGCCTATATATTATTTAGAAACAAAGGAAAACCCTAAACATCCAAAAACCTAACCCTAGGAGATGAAACACAAGAATATGAGCCCTGTCGGGGTAAATTGGTACATAATTTTCTCGGAGTCGTAACTTTGGCACACTATCTCCATATGAAGCACATGATACATTGCTAGAAATATCTATCCAAGGACTACAACTGATGAAAATGAAGGTCAATTCCATAACGGAATCCATTCGCCATACAAGCAATGCCCAAAAAATGTCATTTAGGGCCTCAAAACAGCTTTGGAAGTTCAAGACCCAAAAAAATGCTAAAAATAGTAAACATGTGGGCTATAATTAAGGAAACTGAAAAACTAAAAGAATCAACGGTGGGGCCCCAAGTGGAATAGGCGGATGGCCATCAATATCCACCTAGATGATAGGGTGCTTCTATCATCAAGTTTCACGTGTGTTCTTGGTCCTTTTCGTGCTTCCTTTGTTTATACTATTTGTCTGATATTGCTTGTGTGTGCTTGCCATGAGGTCCCTCGAATACCTATTTCTGCAATCACTCATGATGAACAATTATCAATTTGAAAATTTCCTACTCTACTATGTTTTACGAATATTTTCCTATTTATGCCATTTCGGTGCGCTTAAAATGATCACTGAAGATGAAGGGCATAAGAGTGCACTCTAGAAGGCTGAAGGATTGGGAAGGAGGAACTTCGAGGCTTAGGTATGCACTCATGGGCCCAAAGGAAGCAAGTATTCAAGGCATGATGCATGTCACAAGTCCGAACGATGAAGGGGAAGGCTTCAGGCTTCCCAAGTGCATTATGCTCTTAAGGGACAGAGGGAGGGCGCACATTGCAATCCCCAAGAATTAAGGCTGAGGCTTCGTACCTTTGAGTTGTGCTCATGTGCTCAAGATGCCTCAGGGAGGCACATTGCATACTCCTGAAGGCTAAAGGATGGAGATTCGTACCTTTGGGGTGTGCTAGTGCACTCAAGAAGTTTAGGAGGGTGCATGGCACATAAGGGAAGGTTGAAGGATTGAGCTTCATGTCTTCAAGATGCACCAATGCGCTCAAGGAGGACACACTTCTTTGAGTTGAAGAAGTGCTCTCAAGGAAGATTTAGTTATTTTGGGGGACACAGTTCAAAACAAGGAAGGGGATTTATGATTTTGAAGTGTGCTCAGCTCTCCAGGAGGGTGTAGGTTGCACTTATGAACAAAAAAGGGTCTCCCATCAAGGCTTCGGAGTGTGCTCGTGCACTCTTGGCCTTAATGGGCTCTCTTTGCAATTTAAATTTCTCTAATTCTGGATGATTGGTCGAGGCGTGCACAATATGAATTATAGACACAATCTTGACCAAAAATGAATAGACATCAAAATTCCAGTTTTCACATGTTCCCCAAGTACAAAGAGTGAAGTGTGTGTGTCTGCGACCTGAAAGTGTCAGTTTACAACAACAAAGTTGTTATGACCATGAGACGAATATAAGGATGTTATAATCAACACTATGACACTTGAGAACATTCAATAACACTTGAGACATATCAAACAACATAAAGCGATAGTTTATGACCAAGGTGGCAATTGATAAAATGATAATATAGGATCCAAAATGCGAATGCAGTGAAATTTTGGAGGTTGTTGCAGTAGTGACAACAAAAGTATATTGGATCAGTTGAAGTATTGGTTTTGAAAAGAATATTTTCAAATGTCAACTTGATGGATGGAGGAAACATTGTGTCATGGTCAAAAAGGTCTTTCTCAGTCCCATTTTGATTTGGTTCTACTAATATAGAGTTTGACTAGGTTTTCCCCTTCTTAGGAGTTTTGCCATGGTTGAGTGCCTATATTGGGTGTCTTGGTGATATTATGATTTGGAATTTGTGTTGATGATAAAAATAACATAATAAAAATAATGGAGAACAAAATTAATAATCACAAGAAAATGTCAAGGTATAAGAGAAATGAAGCCAAAGAAACTAGTATATATGATGCCCTAGATTTCTCAACAGACCCTTTGCTAGATACACTACCATATGTAACTTAAAGAACCTAAATAATTTGCATCTCTATGTATGTAAGGAATTGAAATGTTTGTTGGATTTGCTAGGTGATTTAAAGAACTTGAAGAAAACTCATCTTCTTAAATGTAAGGAAGTGAAATGTTTCCTACCTTCTCTTGGATTGTTGGCATAGTTGACTCGGTTGATGGTAATTGATTGTCTACTAATACACGAACTTCCATTAGAGGAGGTGAAAGGAGAAAGAGAAGCATTGAGTGATTTGGAAGAGATTCTTTGGGAAGGTGAATCCTCTTAGTACATGGGACTTCTTTGAAACAATCACAACTTTTTCTTTCACCTTTTAAAAGAGATGAAAGGGATGGAATCAGAAAAGGACATTCCCATAACCATCTATTCTCTATTGGTAATTTTAATGAATCTCTTTAATATATGAACCTTGAGGCTATGAGTTTAAGCCTTCTTAGAATTAATATGCCTCAGTTATGCAAACATATCATAACTACTAATACCAAGTGCTCTCTTTTTGGGTTGTCTCAAGTTCTTGAAAGTTTCTTAAATGACATTGATGGAGTTCTATGCCACCCTTTCTTCAAAAACTAATAACTTTTCTATATAAATTTCAACTATTTCAAGTGTAAGGGAGGGCTAAATTATTGTGACCAATACTATTTTCTAAAAGAGTACTAAAATAACTCTTCGATATTCACATCTAATATGACGCATCTAACAAATCCAACAGAAATTTGTATTGCAATGAACGATATACTCCTTTCTTAGGAGTGTTTTGGTTACAACAATAATCTTGTAGGCTTAACTTTGAAACCCTAGATTGAAGAAGTGAATACTATGTTAAAACAATGCGATGGGAATTATACTAAACAATGTGAATCATTTAAACATTGCAAAGGACATATATATCAAATCATGAAAGGCGGTTATAAACATTGCAAAGGAAATTTATATATAAATTGCATGGAAAAGTTATAATGCATGGAATAAGTTTATCAAATGTTACAGATATTATATATGAAACACTGCAAAATGATATATACCATATGTTTTGGATGAGAACTATATATCAATAGCAAAAGAATGTCATTTCGAAGGTTACACCATAACACATTAAAGGACCATCATATGGTGAACCCATAGAGGTGGTTTACACTTTTTGGAAAGCACCGAGTGTAAGAAAAATAAAAGAAGCTCGATCAAGTGTCTTTTAAGCCAATCTCATAATCTGTATAATTCGTAATCTCATACCACTAGAAAATTCACCATAATATTAATTATTTAAAAACTTTATCATGACCCTTATTATTTTACCTACTAGCAAGTTGTGTCTAGGTTATGTGTAGATAGTTTTAAAAGTTATAATTATGAAAATAAGTTCTTATGTCTAAAACATTATAAGTGATATATGAGTTATATATAAAGTGATATATGAGCTATATATAATATTGCAATCAGAGCATAAAAGTGTTATAAAAAATATGTAATAAAGAATTAAGAATATTATAAAATATTATAATTTTAATTTTCATTGTTAATTCCATTTCCTATCACTTACTAGAAATAAATAATTCCGCTAAACATTACTATGATATACGGCCCATTTATCATTAAATAAAAACTTAAATACAGTAAATCTACTTTCCACCACTGTGATAAGTGTCCTCGCTCCACTACAATTTTTTTCAATCCTCTCACTCCCTGTTCCCACTTGGGCAGGGGATTGAGTTTATCTCTTTATTTAAACGGACGTCAATGGAGACAGAGAACGGGCCAGTTTAGAAAGTCAATTATTGGAGAAGCTCGTGTTGTAACTTGGGGAATCTGGCCGCAGTCGGTTATATTTCTTTTGAAAGTTGGGGAATCTGGCCGGAGTCTGTCATGTTTCAATAGGATATGGAGAGTCCATATTTTTTAAAATTTGTATCTACCAGCTTATATCCGTTTCGCAATTAAACGAATGTCAGATAAAACAAATTGACAGGTATATATTGAACACGGGTGGGATCTTGACCTGTTTATGTGGATGCTCAATCATTATTATTGCTCTGACATGTAATGAGTAGATTTCACTTGGGCAATAGATGGTGGCTTTCTCGCTGTGTGACTCTCTACAGCTGAGATTATTGGACTATGTACTGTTTATATACATCAATATAATCAGCGTTTTTTTCTTTCTGAAAAAAAAAACAAATTGACAGGTATATATTCCGTCACTCTGCTCTTGGTTCAGCATGAGGACCTGTATAATATAAAATTCCAACTTCAAAATTTCTTTGTAATTTACTCCAGGCAATTTGAAGGTCCGGTATCAGTTTCTCCGATAACCATTTTCCCCTTTGGAGTTTTCAGGCATCTTCTTTTGAATTAATGGTAAAGCTTCCTCAATTTCTTTAATTCAATTTTGTTTAAAATAATATCTTTTTAAATTCGATGATTATGATCTTATTGAAACCTTGTCAATTTTGAAATAATTGTAAATGCTTTCCAAATATCCTCTCTCATTTGTACATGACTATCATGGACCTTTTTAAAAGTTTATTCTCCTCATTTAATCTGATATATGTATGGTTTAATATTTAATGTGTTCCAAAATAAATATGATTATTTTCAATTGCTTTGAGTTTCGTTTCTCTTTCACCACGTATATTGTGAAAGCATCAATGTTTAAAATAATATATATATATATATATATATATATATATATATATCTTGGTCAAAATGGCCCAAAGGAAAAAAAAAAGAGATTGCAACTTATATTAATATGAATTAGTGTTATAATTAGTTATTTTTTATTTCTACAATTTCTTTTAATTAATTTTCAAGAGTGTATCATTCTTTTAGATTTATCAGATATTTTGTTGTGGTTAATTAAATTTAACTCTAGTTTGTTTAATTTATATTAATTTGTTTTATAAAAAGATATATTTTTGTTTTCATTTTTTATAAAATAATAGATCTTTAATTTTTTTATTAATTTAATTTAGAAATATCTTAATTATGGATTTATAAGTGTAGATAGGAATCAAATTCTTTGAAGTGCAAATCTCTAATTTTTCAATGAAAAACTTACAAAATGTTTGCGATGTATATAAGTTTGGGGTTAAGATGGATCAAGGTTGTGCATCCATGGAAAATAAATTAAACATCTAATTATTTTGATGAATTTAAATATTCTAAATAGGATTAAAGAAACAAGAAACAAAAATTTTGAATGCACAGTGACAATGTAACAATGTAGAATGAGAATATGTGAATAATAATATAGTCAATTACGAATATTATTCATTTTAATCTATTTCAAATTATTTTCTTCTATTGTTCTTATTGTCACACCTATATTGAAATCAATAAATCTAGTGGAAACAATCAAATAAGATTAGAAATCAACGTCTATACTAAAATCAATGCATTAGTTCAAACAATCAAATAGGATTACAAATTTTAAATACAGAGTGAAAATGTAATAATTTTGAATGATAGAAAATGTGAATAATAAGAATGTAACCAATTACAAATAGTATTTGTTATCATTAATATCAAACTATTTTATTCTACTATTCTAATTGTCACATCTATTAGTTTTTCCATCTTTTCATATGGATCATATGAGGAGGGTAGTTAAGACCATACCTTATCTCTCTTCCTCTCCAATATTAATAGAACCTTTCTCCAAAGTCAATCATTGTGGCTTTGGATTGTTAAACTGAAAGTTTCAATGCGAGTTTTTTTCTATTGACATGCTTGAATGCAAAACCACTTAAAATGTCAAATGATGGAAAATGGAAATAATATGTAGTCACTTACAAATAGTTTACAATTTCAAGAAGTTAACATTTCACGTGAACATTTTATTTAAGATAATAAGTGTTTTTTTATGATTGAATTATGAACGTAGAAACATTTGCATGCATCAATATTTTTTTTCTTATAGTGAAATCAATGCACATTATTATTATAATTACTTTGCAATTAACCTAAATCATACATCTAGATACAACAAATCAGAAATCAACATCTACAATGTAATCAATGCATCTACTGCAAGGATTAAAATAAGATTACAAATCAACATATACAATAGAAGAAACAAATCTAGTGAAACAAATCAAATAGGATTAGAAATCAACATCTAGATTGAAATCAATGCAACTATTTCAGTGAATAACATTGTATCTTATACACCGTCGCTCCCCCATATCTCTCTCTCTCTCATCCTCCCTTTCTCCCACATCTCTCTATATCTATCCACCTCTCCACCCCCCCTCTCTCTCTCTCTCTCCAACTCTCTCTCCCTCTCCCTATCTCTCTCTTCTTCCCAATCTACCTCCCTTCCATATTTATCTGTATCCCCTTCCATATTTATTTATATTTATCTATATATTTACATGTAGATATCAAACTAGTGAGACCAATGGGCATGTCGCCACTCCATAAATGAGTGCAAGGACAACAAGGACAAGCTAGATCCAGTGGGGCAGAGATTGAGGAGCTAGGATATGTAGACTTGGAAGAGACATTACCCCAGTTTGAGCACAATGGAGAAGGTTTGACCAATGTTGTTCCAAAACATGGAGTTGATGATATCCCAATTTTTTATAGAGATACACTATAGGGGTGCTATCTCGGATCAGCCAACTCTTTTGTAAGGCTTCCCATGCAGTTATGTGTTACCATGGTCAGCACCATGATTGATCACCTGGGGATTTTAAGCCACATTTTGTCTTTTTCTTGTATTTGATATTGTAAGCCATGAGCCCTATGTGTCTAAGACATCATTTTTATAAAACAAAAACACTATTTACAGATATAAGCTATGGATTTTTTCTACTTTATTCTATTATCTTGTATAAATGTGATGATGATTGTATGTTTACAAATGTTGCGAATGTATATCTAAAACATAATTAGCCAATGCATATGTTAATCTATTTAGAATTCTTTGGACATGCTGATATTCAATGTAGTCAAAATGTCTCTCTAAGAGGTGAATTCTAAGGAACATGTGTAACATAGGTTGACTTCTTACTAGATAAGAATTACAAAAATGTAGTACCACGAGTAGTGAATCGAGTTTTTAAATCAAATGATGAATAGCATGTGAAATGAAATCAGACAATAGTTTGATCACTGCATTATACGCTACAATATTTTTAGTTGAGAAATTTGTTAGGTCTCTGTAATAAGCAAGATTGGCAAAAGTCCGATCACAGAGTTAACATCATTTCAACCAACTTTGGATTCTAGGATCTAGACCTCCTGAATTCGGAGAGGGATATCTCCAATATGTACAAAGATGGATATTGTCTTTGAAAGCTTTAAGGTAATGATATTAGGCTATTTATGAAGGCCAAGGGCTTTGTTTTGTTTTGGATGGTTGAGCATGAAATGTTACTTGAGGGGAAAGTTCTAAATGCAAAGAGTTTCAAAGGTGAGAAGTTGCAAGTGAATAGAATAGCTAAGCTAAAAAGATAGATATAACGTTGGTTTTTAGTCCATTGGGCTATGGAGTCATATCTGGGCTTTAATTGAGCAACAACATCAAGTGTGATCCAAGGGGCAAGTCATCTATACCAGAAGATTATTGAGATTAAAATGATGGAATGGAAACATTAAAGTGTTGGAGGGGTGGAAACTAATAATAATTTCTTAGAGGATTTATAGTCAGTCCAAAAAAGAAAAGCCTCTTAAGTAACTGTTTGAAACCAACCAAGGACAGGGCTAACCATAAACTTCTTGGGCAAGTTTGTATTAAAGTAGCTTAATTGACAAACAATCAAGTAATCCACATAATTACCTTCCAAAAGTATGAAAACATATAAGAAAAACAAGGTGTAACTTAAGATCAGATAAATTACTTTTAAACCTAGTCTACTTTCAGTCAACACCAAGGGAAACTTTCAGAATCTGCCTTTGGAGAAAAGAATCTAGGAATCAAGGCAAACCATATCTTCTCTAGTCTAACTTTTAATAGCAAATAATGGAAATCACATTCAAGAACAATGTTTAAGCAAACAGAAGGACGAAGGAACGCCAACATTCCTAATTGTTTCAACAATATTGAATCATTCTTAAATAAACAAGTTTTAGGAAAACATCAAGATAAAGATTTCTCAGCCAGAGAAGGTTACTGATATAGAGCTGATCCTAACCCTGTTTAAAATGTTCTTTACAGCAGAATGTGAACAATATGGCATACATAGAAGGAAAACAATTTAACAAAGAAAGAAGCACTTCACCGGTGATATAGACCAGGATCCCAAGAAACAGCTTTTATATTGATGTCAAACCAGTTACAATGTTTAGATCCAATGTTTCAGTTTAGCAATCATCTTCACTATTCAACCTAACTACTCTAGCACAAACAGAGCTTCAAGGGCTAGCAAACACTATGTAAAAATAGAAGTCTCCAGCTCAAGTGTATTTCAAAGTTCTGCAACCAACTCAACCAACAATTTCTCATCTTCTACGAAAGTATTTATAGAAGAATGAGGAGGTGAGATCCGATAAAAGATCTCCCAAGAAAATTAATACAGATTCAAGACTTCTCGGCCCTTTGAGGGGTTCGATAAAGAAGTTTACAGATGGATCATTGTATTAACTATTTTACAATAAATATCAAAGCCCGGTGGGAGCTTTATGTGACTTTGAGGCTCGGTGTAATTTTCAGAGTAACTCTGCAGATATTTTTGCA